>JAJLSF010000409.1:0-33727 GCA_030567395.1 Citeromyces hawaiiensis
CCCAGATAAGAGCAATAGGAATGCTTGTTAATTGCAAGAAATAATACGTACAGACTTTACCGGTTTAAGCCATGGCCCCAAATTAGTGGGATTTTTAATAGAAGGTTATATTCATTTCGCCAAAGAAGAAATGATACCTTCTCATTACAGCCTCTGTGTTCCATAAAAAATTGCGGCTATTTTCTTTGTCTTATTCGTTCATAAGCAAATAATGTTGTGAGCTGCTGAATATTCACATCGACTCCCTTTTTAGGGGATGAATCATCTGTGGATTTGATCACGGAGAATAGCGTAAAGTCATATCGTTTTCCTTAATGCGATGGACGCGGTTTAAGAATAAATTCCCCTTGACCGACAATGCTTTGAGCCTAAAGCCACCTCATTGGGTGCTGTTTGAATTTTTTGGCTTGCAAAAGAGGCTGGCTCACCCTCTTTCTAACCCCAGTCGCTGTGTCAGTATCGTGATGTTTTGCAGAGTTAGTTTTTTCAAGTGGTCAGCAAAGGAAGTCAATTGTTTCTCGTTATGCTGATCCTGAATATTGTAAAGGGAGAATCCTCGGCACTGTGAAGCTGGAGGAGAGAACACAGGTTGGCCAGGAATACAATATAATGGATGTGAAGCCGAGCTATGGTGTTCCGATGGGCATGAAGACAAGAAGAGGGCAAAGAAGCGATCTATGAATTTGGCTCTTAGTTCTGACAGATGTGGCGAAGACGAGAACAGCACACGTCAATGAAAATTCAAACACCCGAAGCTAAGCGAGCAGCATTGTCGGCATGACTGCATATACTGAAATAGACACAAGGCATGAACAGCATCAGCGAAAATGATTACTAGCATTCTTTTCAGGTGTTGTAATGGTAACAAATCGATTATCGAGGTGAAAAGACAAAAAAAGACAGAGGAGCTTGTTTCTGTGTTTCCGAAACCTTCTTTGACTTTCCAACATTTTACCTTCTTTGTCAGAATCAACTACGTAGAAGCGGTTACATTGAAAGAACCTGCAGGCTCATGCAGTGCTCACTCCCGTACACCATCTATGGTTACCAAAATTCTTTACAATATCCCACCTCATACCTTGGCACAATCAATCACCGATATCACTCACCTCCTCTGGTAAACCTACGTCAAACGCAAACACACAACGCTCGCCTCCAGATCGCCTCCAGATAATAAAGACAACGCCACGAGCTGACACCCGCACACCTCCCGGCCGGGTAACGGCAGAGCTAATTACCGCACTACCAGTTTGAAAAGCTATATAAAACGGGCGAAACTGCAACCAGGTTAATAAAATGTCACTTAATGCTTTTGACCAAATCTTGGGCGAGCTGCAAACTTTGAAACCACCAGGGATTTCCGGTGGTCGTATCAAAAAACTTACAGAGATTTCTATTACTCAAGTTCAAGAGGAGTCTCAGATCGTACAGAAATTGTATATCAACTGTAAGTCTGCCCCTGGTAGTCACAAACTAGGGTATTTGTATGTTGTGGATTCTATCGTAAGGGCGTACACCGATCATGCGAGGAGGTTAAATCAATCAAGTGACCAAGAGGGGACTTTTGCTTCTGGAGTTCAAAAAGTGCAGGCTTTAATCCCTGAAATTATGGACGATGCTATGGAGTCCATCTTAAGCGACGATCAACGTGAAAAAGTTCGTAAGCTTGTAGATATATGGGAAAAGGCTGGTACTTTTAATTCTGTGGTGATTAATTCCATCAGGACCAAGTATTTCCAGTCAACAACTCCTAAAAGTGAACCACCGAAACCAAACGGCGACGGAGGTAACATCTTGGAAGCGTTGGCCGCTTTAGCTAACCAACCATCTTCCTCGTCCGCTGCCTCTTCCCAGCCTTCTACGTCTTCTTTACCTCCTGTGGCTCAGGTGAGTAATCCGTCAGATCCAAACGCGGTTTTCCAAATGCTTCAAAAAATGCATACTCAGATGCCTGTTAACCAACACCAAAATCAGGAGAGGGCTAACTACAGGGAGAGAAGAGACGATTTCAGTAGCATGAGACGTCCTAGATCCAGATCCCCTAATAGAAGACCTCACAGTAGCGGTATGGCGGGTAATGCGGGAGGATATGGTGAACGTAACGAACCGGGGACTCCTCACTACCGTCCTAAACCGGTCAATTTCGATTACTCTTTACCTCAGGGTTCGATTAAGGTGTTAAGTAGAACCATTTTTATTGGCGGAGTCCCCCCGCATATGGGTCAGCACGAGCTGGCTACTATTTTGAGACCCTTTGCCGAAGTTCAAAGTATCATCTTGAACTCTGAAAGGAAACACGCTTTTGTAAAAGTTTACTCCAGACCTGAGGCTGAACGTGTACTTTCTGATTTCGTTCAAGAGGCTCCTTTACGTACTCGCTGGGGGGTTGGATTCGGACCACGTGACTGCTGCGATTATCAAAACGGTGTCTCCATCATCCCTATCTCTCGTTTAACCGATGCCGACAGAAGATGGGCGGTTGAAGCTGAGTGGGGTGGAACCAACGGTGCTCCTTTACAGTCCAATCACGTGATTGAGGAACCAGATATTGAGATTGGTTCAGGTGTGTCTTCCAAGGCTATAAGCAGGAAAATGCCTACAAACTCCACCAGAAACGGTCCTAAATCCAACAGAGACGATTTCCCCAGACAAAACGATAATTTCCCCAGCTTTATGGGCGGAAACATGCAAAACAATCCATTGGGACAGCTTTTCAACAATGCTCCTTACCAGCAGAGCTCGTCTCCTCCAATGGGTCAGCAAATGTCTCCTCCCATGGGACACCAGATGCCTCAAATGGGGCAACACATGTCTCCCCCGACTCAAAACCAACAGCCTCAGGGCTCTCAGAACATGAACGCTCTGTTTCAAAACCTCGCCAGTTTGATGAACAATCAGCAGCAGCCACAGTAAGTAGTAAGAATGTATTGTAGTTTTTCTATTCTTTATTGTAGAGTAGGTATGAGATATGGTCTATGGAGAGGCTTAGCCCCTCCTCCAATCTCTAAGAAGACAGCGTACTCCATGACTGCCTAATGAGCTTAATCGGGGTACCAGTCAACGGTTTAAGCATTCTTTGAACTGGAGAAGAAGAGTAGGCATTCGTGACATTTGCTTAATTTGAGGAAATATGGCTCCTAAGTAGCTTTACAGATATCCATTGACTTTTTTAAGGACAGAACTAAGCATCCAAAGTAATGCAGCCGCTGTCAAGGCGTTTCTGGGTTAAAACGACTGAATAAGGCTATGTTTAGGTGCTTGAACCCAAGTTTATGGTGTACGCGTGGTATTTTCAGGTCAGCATTGCATTAACCTTGCAGAGTCCTCTCCCCTATTTCACCGAATTATCTCAATCTCCAGTCTTCCAAAAACTCTGTTCTAGCTAATTTTCCCAAAGGTTATTACATAGAGAGGATCAAGGTGGGAAGGAGAGAAGACAGAGATGATCAAATTCTTTCTCATCCTGATCCTGTCTCTTCCCAGCACTGTCTAAATCGATAGCAAGCTAATTTGGGACAGTGTAGTCGATGCTGAGCCGGTCCAGTCGGCTGGCCTTTCCAGTACGCTTCTGCTCATGCTTCTGCTCATGCTGTCGATTAGATACAGAAAACGCGTCACATAAACTTCACATCGACAGTGGTGCTCCCTACGGACATTAGCCATAGCTGTGGGAAGGTGTCTTGCCTTTAATAGATCCACGTTGCACCATTTCCAAGTTCCTACACTAAATGTTCGACTCAAAGCCTCATTTCTGTTGCAGTAGCGAGTTATATTCAAAAAAGTTGCGAAAAAGACCCTCAGGTGCCAGTCGCACCATCTGGAAACAAATCACATACCCTTTGAGGTGAAGAGCAAAGAAAAAAAACCTCTTCCTACATCTTTTAGAAGGCAGATGGATGCGTACCCAAGTTTAGCGAAACCAAGACTCACCGTACTTGTAATAATGTCTTCTATATGTTCTTATGCGTTGTCTCCAAATAGTGTATCTGTTGCTGAGCTTTTGTTTCTAATAGCAGGCACGTCACTGGCATCGGGCTCTGCCAATGCTATAAACCAAGCCAGAGAACCAGAATTCGATAGACTCATGTTTCGAACGGCAACAAGGCCTGGCTTCTTCTCAAAAAATGGCGTTGGTTTGACATGGAAGAGCATTTCTCTCTCTTGAACAAATCTTTTGAGTATTTTCCCATTGCAGTACTTTCTATAGCTTTCAAAACAAAAGACACCGTCCCATAGCTATGCAAAGTGACAGTATCTTTTCATATAGTATAACCAGCGCGTTGCTTCGCAAAGTTGTTGGACAAAATGGGAGCCATCCCCACCCCACTACACGGAAGTCTACTTTCCCTAGGAAGGATCTGATCACGACTCTTTCTCTGACGCCTGCTAGAGTATTTTAGCTTTCTGCTAGTGCAAACTTCCATGTACATGCTAAGTAGTCCTTTTACGGCATGCGCCGTACGCGAGGAGTCTTCGAGGCTGAATACCGGTCCTCCGAAGCCTGACAAGTCCTGTCATTCGCTCGATGAATCAAAGTCATGTCAACAACAGACGAGATCGGTGATCCCAATTGAGGATATGCAAACTGAGGCTTGGATGTCGATCAGATAAAAAAATAAAGCCTTGCGTCGAATCTTCAGAGTTGATTTTCCATCTTTGGGCAAATCTCTGATTTTACCAATCGCAAAGGTGACAATAGACTTTGCTTGGCGTTGTCTTGCATTAGACATCCCCTCAAGCCCTAGTCTGCTAGGCAACATCATTGTCTGCCTTACTGTACCGTGTGTTTTGATGAGTTCTCCTCCAGTGCGCTGTATACTCAGATGGCTTGCTTATCATCGGTGGCCAGAGATTAGTGAGATACCCCAGGAACAAAAGAACTAGCTGAGACAAACCCCCCAAATCGCTTGTCTCACAACTATACGAGGATCTCACAGCTATACAAGGATCTCCCGCAAAAAGCCATTTTCAGCATGTTATATGAATCTCGTTGCTTTGGTATGGCCAAACGGATTATAAGACGACGCCATTCAATCATATAAAAAAGGTCAGGTCTCTTTTTCAAAACAAAGCTTTTTCGTGGAATAAAGTACCATTATTGCGAGCATTTCAGCTTCGCTTCAATGCTCGCTGTTCAAGCCTCCTCCTCTTGACACTCTGACAAAAGTCCACATGCACTCTTCTGTCATCGATAAGGACATCGTCCATTTTCGAGTACGCAAGCTCACAGCTACGCTTGGAATCAAACTCTATAAACCCATACTGAAGAGAAGTGCCAGTATCCTTATCCTTGACGATTTCACAGGAAACAACTTTCCCAAACCTGGCAAAAATAATACCAAGATCTTCTTCCTGAGTGAGCGGGTTAAGTTTGCATATAAATAAAACATTTTCTCTAGGCTTTGCATCAGCACTTGGGAGGTCTCCCAGAATTTCTAGTGTCAAAGCATGAGATTTTGACTCTCGTTCTTTTGCCGCTTCTTCGTCTTCATCCTCATCCTGTCCCATTAGTCTCACGGTGGAGAGCTGTTCAGAAGACGGCTCAGGAGATGCAGGCTCCTCTATATCTTGCAGTTCTGGAAAATACTCGTCGAGTACATAAGTATGAAGTATTCTAATATCTTTGAGTGGCCGCTTTTCCTTATCGCATATAGCTTTATTGATCTTGGCCAAAGTATCGTCGCCTTCAACAATTCTACCGAACGCAAGCGACGTATTTTCTAGATCCTTAAGCATGGCAGGATCGTCCGTCAAGGTAATCAAAAGACGAGACCCTATTTGAGAGGAGTCCCCCAAGTTTTGGGAAACAAAAGAAACAACCCCCTTGCCGCACGGAGAATGTGAGATAGGCACGGTGGTCAAGCGGTTCGACTTGCTTAGTAAAAAGTCGGCGCACTCACCGCCTTGTCCTATTGGGTAGAGAGGATCACCCGTCTCTACCGCGAAATCGCGATCTACGTTGTAAAAGGGGGAAAAGTGGTAGTACTTTAACTTGCAAAGCTTGAGAAAATTCAAACATGCTTCCTTTTCCTGCGCATACAAGTCAATGACCAAATCGCCTTCAGTTGTTTCCAGTAGTACGCTCATGGTGTGGGGATGTGCGGAGGTTACTATTTGTCGAGGTTAATGAGATTTAAATAGCGACTATGCAACGAAAAGTACTGCTGTAGTGACTTTTTTCTTTGACTGTGTCGAAGGTATCAACGCTTGTCCTAAGGGATCGGAGTTTCGCAATGTTAAATGAGAAAAGGGTTGAGAAAGCAGTTTCTGTCAGTATCCAGCTTCCCACCCGCCATTATGTCGTAAGTTTTACGCACGCTTTGAAGAATAAAAAAGGTTAGGTCCTCGGCAACAAATTCTTTGTTCTCAGAATCTGTAATTCGCTTTCCCATAGAAGGAACTGCAGGAACAACTCCACACGTTCAAAGTCCAACAAAGGTAAGCTTGCCGAATTGAAAAGAGATGGTGCTGATTTGCGGATTGTGGTATGACGAGCTGTTCAGTTTCTCTGAAAAGTTCGGGTTGTTAGCTTCGAAGGCATGCAGAAAAACTTGGCGGCCTTCATGGTGGCTGAAGATATAATGATGCGGAGTTGGGGCCGGTGCTCGCAAATATCCTTGACCAATCCCAACAACACGTCAGTTTGCAGAGTACGCTCGTGGGCTTCGTCGATAATAATGGCAGAGTAGCTTGACAATTCCGGTTCGGCAAGAAACTCTCGCAGCATCATACCATCTGTCATGTACTTAATCTCAGAGAGGTTTTATCCCCGAATAGAGTAACCAACTTCCTGTCCCACACGACACCCTACTTCGTCTGCTACTCTTTCAGCTACAGATGTAGCAGCCACACGTCTGGGCTGCGTACACACGATCTTCTTTCCGTCTTTACCATACCCGTGTTCCCGCAAGTATTGAGGAAGCTGCGTGGTCTCATCGGAACCGGTCTCCCAATCATTACAGGGTGTTTATCTATCGCATCGAGGAGCTCATTTCGGAATTTGTAAACGGGCAGGGATTTTCGGGTAGACTCAATCGTGTGGATTCTCTTCTGCTCCTTCTCAATCGCTAAAGACCAGGACTTTTACCCTGAGAAAATTAGAGTGTTCTAAGCAGGCCTATAGCCCGAATATGTTAGCTTGGAATAATAGAATAGGACGTTATGGTTCTATTTTGTTGGTTTCTAGGACCATCGAAATGATTAATAGGGACGGTCGGGGGCATCAGTATTCAGTTGTCAGAGGTGAAATTCTTGGATTTACTGAAGACTAACAACTGCGAAAGCATTTGCCAAGGACAGTAGACTAACCATTGCGATAATAACTCATTACCGTAGCCAAATGATACTGCTCTTTACGCTTTGAGGATAGTTTCTCCATCTGACGATCAAGAGACTGTGACAAAGACTGCACGCTACCAGCGACTCGTTACTCATACAATGAACCAGTCTCGTGCTTTGAAACTTGAGCAATCAAGAGGGGTTTGAGGCCCAGGAGTTAGGAAGGGATACACCTACTATATTAACGTTTTCTATTGCTGAATTTATTTTTGATGAAGAAAATCCATGTGTTATAACAATGCACACTTTAGGGATATTGCTACTATGTCAACATTGCTGACAAGTCAGGTGAGCGAAATATTACTCTCGCAACTTCTGTCCCTCTACATCTACTACCGCAGGTTAGGATCTACCAAAAGTCCTAAGTCAATGCTCTGTTCAAAAGTCTATGTGAAAGAGAAAGTGATGGGTGTAAACCAGACCTTTGAACAACTGGCCTCTTTACTTTTCAATATCAGTCCTGCATTCATAGGTCAACTATCAATGAACTTAGTCACTCAATTTGCTATTCCAAAATCCTCAACAAAAATCGGCTCGACGCTGCCGATGATGTAGCCTACCATTATAGTCAACTAGTAACAACCCCATTCTACTTTAGTCTTAAAATTGCATATCTACTTCATTCTTGTCCTAAGGGATTGGAGTGTCGCAATGTTAAATAGGGTTGAGAAAGCAGTTCCTCATTGCAGCTAGCTCAACAGCTTCTTCTCTCTCTATGATTAACATCAGATCTTTCAGCAAATACAATATCAACAGAAATCGCGCTTCAAGTAATACCATACGTACATTGAGGGGAATGCACGAATTTACATATTTTGAGCTCTAAACAGTCCAGCTTCTGCTGATCTCCAAGGTATTAGTTTCAGAGATGCTCCGTGGTGATCAAATAATTGCAATGCTACAAGCTATCGCCGAAGAAATCTAAAGCCGAGGAAAATAAATGAGTTTGAATGGGCCGCCTCGAAGAGCGAAATGTAGAAAGGGCTTCGAGTCTCCCCGCAAGAGCGAACTCCATCTCTTATGATGTGTCCGATTGCTGCGTCCAATGACGATTCTGAAAAGTTAGACCTATCTGCTTACGGCACTCACAATCAAAGTGGTTCGTATACCGGCAATCCATGTTGGTTCCATGTGCAGATTACATGAAACTCAATAAAGTGGTGAATTGGAAGCCACGAATATGGTTTAGTTTGGATCCCAGTGCTAGAGAGTAGGAGGTATATATATATTGGAGTACACAAAAGAAAGGTATCAACTTTATCAACCCTAACTTCAAGGTCTGATCAATCTCGGCTTTCGAATGATCAGGTCTACATATCAGGTCTTGGCCCTTTTAAGCAAACCAATTGGACCGTTTAGCCTGACGTCCTCACAAGTTTCTTTCCTGTTTGAGTGGTACCATCCTCATACCAACCAGAACAATATGCGGAAGGATACAAGCAATGTGATATAGAAGTAGGCTGTGGTATTAGAGTCAATATTCCTCTGAGATATTCTGGGTGCGGCTGAGCTGGGAATGGAATGGGAAGCGATGCTTCATGATAGAGCTTGTAGGTGATGCGTATTCAATACTTGGAAAGGCTTAACGGCGTTCTCACTCAAGGACTTTCAAGCAGTTGAATATAAGCTGCCAATCCTCTTTCAAATCGAATGAAGTGAGACATCTAATTAAGGTCCAGCTGCTTCATATAAATCCTTTAACGGGTTCTGGCATCGGGATATCACTAAATAAAGTAAGAGTTGGTGCATCCGCACGAGTAGTATACAATTAGTCTCGTGAAATACATGTAGGAGATTCAATCTGGCCCAGGAGCCGACCAGTCGAAGAGGCTATTATAAGGGTCACCATCCGGTTCAAAGAAGTCACAGTTATGCATTATTATGCACGTTTATGCTGTAAAGATAAGGCGAAAGTATTAGGGTTCCGCCCCATTCTTCCCGCTGACCGAAAGAGGTTCCCGGTGTTTCCTAAAAGTGAAGGCCCCGTTGAAGAACCTTGGCCGAAAGCCTTGGCCTCCAGCCGTTTCACATATGTGAAAGGATGACAGCGTTTGCTCCCCTTTGGCTACATTCGATTGGTGCGAAATACGCATTACCGACGAGTGATGCGGAATATACAAAGGAATACTTGAGAGGAGATGGATTTGAAGGAAAATAAGGGGTGGCTTGGTTCGTCTGTCCTCCAGCCATCTCTGTTTCAACTGATTGACTGCTTTGGATCAAAGTCGGTTTCCATCTGCTTGGAATATACGTCTAGGACGCCCCATCGCAGTCGGCTGTCCCAATTCGACAGTAATAAGTCAAGTGAGGTTGGATGACCGAGTGCGCCTCTGAAACGCAAAAGCCGTCTTCGGCATTGTCAATGCTCTTTGCATCCCAACCGCTTGATCTCGTTCCTTGGACATGTTATAAAATATTTAATCGGCCAAAAGTTCAGAGTCTGGGACTTTTCCGGCTTACTTCAATGGCAGCTTGATTTTGGCCGTTTTGTTTTCTGAGCAGAGGGCTTTCTCTTTGAGAGGGTTGAGAATCATCATAGGGGTACAAATGTGAATAAAAGGGCAGAACTGGTATACAGTGCAAGGAGAATATCGCGACACAAAGAATGAGGATGCATGACGATAGCGAAAGAGTCCGCTTCAATATACGTATGCTGGGAGCTTCCAAAACTGAAATGATAATAATTGAGGGCGCGAGCATTGCATAGGCCTTGCAGTTTTTGCGCCAGAATAAGACAAGACGAGAAAAAAATGATGGAATCTATGGGTGCTGGATGTGTTGAGATAAAAGAGCTTCTGATTATGGCTTATCTGCATTTGGAGGGGCTATATGATTGGATCACATCCGAATTTTTAGCTAGATAAACTGCTCTGTGACTAGATAAAGCTGGTATTATCGCACCAAGGCGACTCTTTCGATGTGATGCAGGATATACACACTGTGACGGACATGATGCTCATGCACGGATGATGGAATGACTTCACCTAGAGCGTTGATCAGAAACAACATGCTCAGGAAGCTCCATGTCATCAAGCCCCATATACTGCCTCATCTCAAACCGTATTGCAGCTCAGGCACGCTCCACCATGCGAGTGTTCCGTCTTTGCTGATCACAAGAAGGGTGCTACTGTTGATCCAGGTATATTGCGAGATGAAGCAATAATCAACTGTTACCCCTATAGGTCTGTTCAAAGCAAGAGGTTCCGGCAAAGGCATGTCGAATATTTTGACCTCATGCTGCTGAGTGTCTTCGACTGCAAAGAAATCACCACATGGGGAAACCTGCAAACAATCTGTGACCTCAATACATTCAAAGTCACAATCAAACTTCACAAGAGGAGCTGTGATTCCATTCAAGCTTTTCAAGTACCGCAAATCAAAACTCATGAGCTTATGCCCAACCCCACACACTATTAAGGTGTTGTCTCGGATAGTCATTTGTGTTGGACATGTATTGAGGGAAAGACAAAAATCCAAGCTTTTTCCTCGCTGATCCCATTGATAAAAGTTACCCCTCTCGTTTCCTAGCCATAAAAGATTTAAATCGGCGTACTCCATTAGATAGGCCTCATCATCTGCGAATTTGACAGACGTCACTATCGACGGATACTCAAAGTTTTCACAATAATATTACCTGACCATTTTATCGTATAATTACACCCTGAGGGGTCGATAGCTCCACAAGAGTAGTAATCCTTGTCGTGTAATCTCTCTCCAGCATAAGTTCCATCTATGAATGATTTGATAAATCTCACATCTCCACTGGCAGTGACTGCAATATTTCTATAGTTTGCGCCAAAGCGGCCTTCATCGATGATTCGCTCCTGAGCTGTGTTATCTTTCAATGCTGTCAAACAGTACGGCATAGAAGCAAAAATTGGTCTACGGTCAATCCGACAATAGCCATAAAGAAGCTGTTCTGATTTTGAGTCGAAGTGAATCCAATCTCTTGGGTAACGGTACCCACCGGCTTTTACTACTACGCGCAGCTGTTGAAGTTTTGCTGACTGATGAATTTTTCTCATTCCATAATGGTCATTCATGAGATATAAAGAGGAGTTTACGTAGTTTAGTTTATCGGGAATCTTGACCAAATCGCGTTGCGTGAAATATACCTTGCCATGATCTATGTCTTTTTCCTCTTCCGTGAGCCGCTATATTTATTCTCTAGTCGTCTCCTGGGTATGTGCAGGAGGAGAGATTCGGACAGAGGTGGCTATTTGATACAGCAGAGCAGAAAAGAAAATAGGCAACAAGAATGGAAATCCCAAGTGTCACGTGACCCTTGTTGGAACGTGAGCATCCAGACAGGTTAATCTAGCCTTATCTAACGAGTGCACAAAGTCGCCTTCTCTCATCCTCCTAGATACTCTCGGTTATCATAAATTATATACACTAATGATGTAGCTAAGTATTGGTGGCCGACCTGACTGTATTGTTTTATGTGAAAAGAGTCAGAGGTTTTCTGGTGAGTTGGTATGCTCCCAACAACTGGTCGGTTCGTTTGCATGTATAAGTGAGGGCTTAGAAAGGATTAAAGGAAAGAAGATGTTCAGTAATATGTATTTTTCAGTTTTCGTTGAAGGTGTTGGAATTAGACATTATGCACGTGATATGCACGTGATATGCAGTCATGCATGATTCGTGCATATGAAAGGTTCCAGAATGATGTGAGCAGAATGTTCTGGAAATATTCGAAAGAAGCATAAAAAGGAGTAAGTGTATACGAGTAAGTAGTGAGCTAGGTATGTTGTTTGAAGAAGCAAAGTAAGGCCTCCAACAGAAGGCACCACAATCAGCCATGCTTTCGGCAATAAGGGTGAAAGCCCCTGTACTTTTATGATGAGCCAGAATAAACGTTTTAAGCTTTACCACATTATAGAAATAAAGGTAGGCATGGTAGATGTGGCCTCCGCTAAAATGCTTTTTCCTGCCAATTGATTTCCGCAGCCAGTTTACCTTCAGCGTGATTGTGGACTGGACTTTATTTTTCCATTGGCCTCTCTTTTACAATGAGTATATTCTCTTCTCTAATATGGCTGAAAATGTTGTTGGTAATTGGAAGAGATTTTACTGCTCGAAGTATACTATCAATCACATCTTAGAACATGAGTCTCGGCTTTGATTCTTGAATACCAGTCAGCTTCTCTGTACTTTTTAATTACGAGCCACTATGTATGATTTGCTTTTCCGTGCATTGCAGCATTTATGTTCTCATTCTGTACGGGCCTTGGCGCCAAACAAACAAGGGGAATAATGATCATACTCTCAAAGACTCATGAAGGCCGAATCTGCCAGGAAGTTTTAATGAATACCGCGCATGGTTTGCTTCAATTATTTGGTTTTACAAGCGCCTAATTTAGGATCCAAAACAAGATATTACCCTCGGTGCTCTATGAAAACTTCCAGTAGATGATCTGTTAAATTAAGCTCTACAATGTATAAGATAGAGAATTAATTTAGACGTATATAGAAAGGGTATGGTTTGAAATGCTTTATGCAAATGATTCACAAAGCAAGAAAGTCACCATTGAGATGAGTGCCAGTCGTATGGTTGAGGCAAATGAAGAAGAGACACCCGCGGTATGAATACTAAGGGTCAGCGCTCTGGAAAAGAATCAATTCTTATCTAGGGTAAAAAGATATGCAATTCTGTCAGCGATAACGTACGTAATACATGAAATTACTAATAGTTATAGCTTTATACTATAAATCCAATCAGTCACTACGCAAGGTCGGTCGGAAAGATCAGAGGCTACACGCTCGACTTTACAGGAAGCAAGATAGCTCTTCCCGAGAAATTATCTGAGCATGAGTCATTCTTTCATGCAAAAGCCCAACAACTATGCTCCACTGCTAATGCAAGATAATGCACGATTATGCATGCATATGCAGTAGACCGCATACCTCAGAAGGAGTTAAGATCCAACTACCGGTCGCTCCAAGGACTATAAAGGCCTGTGGTTATATCTCTACATTGATCAACCACGAGCCTCATATGGATAATGCTTTAGTTGAATTAATATGTTTGACACTGGATATTCATTTATTCAATTTATTGCCATGTATGCCAACTCGCATATTGCGAGGCGGCTAGGCAACGCCACATTTTCGGATGATCGGCGGTGAGTCAGTTCTATCGCGTTCTAGACTCATTTTATGCGCTATTCTGCATAGAACAGGGGGATTGGCAGCAGACGGCATGGTAGGTATAAAGGAGCGAGTTTGTCCATTGATCCAGAGACAATTAACAGGGAACTTACTAGAGCTCCCTACAAACGGAATAAGAGAACTTATTTCTTGTTCATCAATTACCAGTGAATGACAAAACTCAGGTATTCAAGTATATACCTCAATCGTATATCCACCCATATTTATCTCAGGTACGTTTCAGGATGGCTAGACGAATTGCTGCTCAAGACCCTAGCGCGGTGGGGGAATTGTACCTCACCACTCAACAAATTTTATGCGCACTTTTGTGATTTTGTTTCCGAAAGAGGGTCACTTATATGACATCTACATGGGAGAGAGAGACTTAATTTTTGAGACTTAATTTTCAAGTAAAACTTTGATTTCAAACCAGCTTCTTATTTTCGAGACTAACTGTTTCGAATTCTGTCAATAATTCGGATCTGGTAACAAAGTCCATACTTGAGCCCTACTGTTAGTGGTGCGCTTGCGTCTCCTTTATTCCGCTATATCTATACTCTGACTTCAGACGCATATTGGTACGGTCCAGATTTGGGAGAAGCTTTTGGTAACTCTAGCTCGCTTATTGCAAACGGTACTGATCAGTATTGTACCACGCAGCAAGAGGACAATGCCACTTTGGAGTCCATGTTGAGAGCTGCGAAATTCGGTTTAATGGATTTCAGCACAATCGTCATTTTGCATACAGCTGCAGACTACGGAAAAGAGCACCAGAGATGATTGACACCACTTACGAGATGTCCGGATTTAGACGACGACTCCTCCTAAGACTGCGGTCGTAATTATAGGCGTCGCTGGGCTAAAAGCAGCCCGCGATTTTTTTTAAAGAAAAGTAAATTTCATCGTTGTAGAACGGGATCGGATTGGTGGAAGAATCTCTACCGAGACTTCTGGGAAAGCTCCGTATGATTTAGGCGCATCGTGGTGCCACAATACCTTGGTAGATCCACTTTTCAAAATAATGGCTGACTCTGACTTAAATTATGGTTTTGTATACGACGATGAGTCACCTACTCTATTCCTGCCCAAGGGACTTGCCTTACCAAGTGCCAAACTAAAACTTGGCAGCATTCATTATGGGCTATTTATGCTGACAAGGAGATTGACAGAGAAGCATATATGAAATGTAAAAGGAAGATTCGCTATTTTACAAGCTGTAAGTGGCAGTGTGTGGCGGAAACGACGCGTCGTCCATGTTTATTATACTGTGGCTATTGTGGTTGAGGTTTGATTGAGTGCAAAATGATCTTACAGAAAAACTGTTACGTCACACCCATACACCATTTACGTATACTTCTCTTTTTCCCCGGGAAACAGTTTCATAACTACAGTTTGTCGCAATGATTCACATTTATATCTGAAACAATATTGCCCCAACATCCATTCAGCTTCACACATTTCTGCGTAGAATGTAGCGGAAATGTTCTTCGCAGAAAGGATCTACTTTTTACTCACCACCCCCACCACAACATCCTTGACAAACCCCAGTGAGTTCAGCAAATCCATTCCCAGCGACCTCGCCTTCACTATAGGACCAAAATCGGTACTGTAAAGTTTATGAATCTTGTCAAACACGCCCAGCATCACGTGGTTCTCGGGATATCTATCGCTAAAGTATGGTTCCAAGGCAAGAGGGGACCCTATGTCCATTCCTCTTGATACTGCAAGTTCCAACTTTTCAACCAGACACTTCACATCGGCCTGGCCCATGTTGAGACCCTGTCCTGCTAGTGGGTGAGTAGTGTGAGCTGCGTCTCCTACAAGAGCCACTCTCTCAGCTACGTAGGTATCTGCGTGAGATAGTTTCAAGGGGAATTTTGCCCTTGAATTTTCCACCATCGACTCGAGCATCGCAGGAAGCTGTTCCTCTTTTTCCGGAGATAATTTACCGTTGAAAAGGTCCATCCTCCACTTGATCTCCGATAGCAGGGAAGACCTATCGGATTGCGCTATTTTGAAAAGAAACTCCAGCTCATCCAAGTCGAGTCTCATGCCAGCATTACACATGGCAATAAACTGTTCTTGATCAAGACTTTGCAGAATATTGGAAAGCTCCGGGTTTATAGACCACACAAGCGAGCAGTGATTATCTGGCAATGGGACAAACGCCAAAGGACCTGTTTTCAAGAATCTCTGCCATCCGGTTGGCAACTTGAATGAGGTATCTGCGAATTTCATAGTGGCAACAACTGCCCATTTGTTGTAGAACCAACCACGGCTTTCTATTTGCGCAAACTTTCTCGCCGGGGAATTAAACCCGTCTGCTCCTACTAAAAGTCTTGTTTTCATCGAGCTCCCATCAGAAAGACTCAAAATGGGCCAGTTATCCCTTTCATCCGTTGTGATCTCAATCACTTTAGTCTCTTCTTGAACCTTGAGCGGATTTTTTGACAGCTCCTTTATTCGCTGGAACAAAGATGACTGGATGTTGGTGTTCTCACACATTGTAGCAATATCCGGATGATCAAATTCGATCTTTGACCCGCTAATACCATCAAAGGCGCATATATTATCATAGCTCTGAACTCTTTCATGTTTTATATTCTTCCAAGCTCCAATGGCGTCCAAGTATTCAATAGTGGCAGGAGTGAGACTGACCACCCGATTCAAAAAATGAGGCGGCGGCGACTTTTCAAATGCGGTCAAAGGCCCGGTAATTTTACCAGCCTCCACTAAGGCCACCCCGAGATGGGACAAAATGGGAGAGCTTTTAATCCCAGCAGCAAGCGTGAGGCCAGCAGGACCCCCGCCAATGATCACTACGTCGTATAGTTTGGAAGCGGTGGATGCGAATCGTATGGATCTCATTAGCGCCATCCTGACACCTTGCGCGTGGAGCTTATGAGATTTAAAATGCGAGAAAGTTTTAGCGGTAATGCCTTTAGCGCCCATGCTGTCACCTGCAATAGTTGACCCAATCCAGAAGGGAGCTGGGATCTTTTTGAAACGTATAATGTAATCCATCTGGTCTTGTCAACGTCTGCTGCCATATTTTGATCCCTTGCGTCATCCACCACGCTTCTCATTCAGTACTCAGATGCTAACGATTCCTTTGAAAGACTGCTATAACGAGGAACAAGAGTACGAGCTGCAACATCAGTCCCTCAATTTAGAAGCAACTGTAGAGGAAGGGCTCCTTATCAAGCGAGTTGACGAAAAATTGAAAGGGTGATGCGCACTAAGAAAAGTGTTGAAGATCCAAGGAGCCTGAGGAACCTCAAAGTGAGGAGAGACCTCCTCAGATTAATAGAGGAGATATCTGAAGGAAAACTTATGGAAAATTCCAAGGAGCATATAGGGCTCCTTTCTCGTCTTTTTCGGCAGAGTCCAAGAAGGTATCGTCTCTCCCTTTTAGCCGTTGTTCCTAATATTGCTCCCTTATACAGGATTGCGAGTGAGACTGAAAACCATAAAGGGTTCCAAAAAAGTTCAGAGATTGTGCACATTGAAAGAAGGGCTTGTCTCCAGAGTTCGTAGAATTCAACCATTCAGAATTCTGCTTAATTCTTTGTTGGTCGTTCAATGATCCACCCAGAGCTAGTTTGGCTATAAAGTACCTCTGGCATGGGTTGTTGAGGAGAGAGAATCCGAGAATCATCAGATGGCAAAAGCACTAACTGATCAGGAAAAAAATTGGATACTTGGCGAAATCTGCTTAGTTTGTTGTGCTTTGCATTATCTGCTATGTTTCAACAGGTAATCGAGGTTATATATTCTCTTTCATACTCTTCGTCGCAGTCAGACAAGACTGCATATAGTAGGTGGGTATCATCTCTTTCTGAAATTATACATAGCATTGGAGGTCCATCTACGGTGGAGCATATTGTGGAAAGCATAACTTCGAGACTCAGCAGTGCTTTGGAGAAAAGGATAAATTTGCAGCTCTTGCCTAGGGTTCTCGGGTCGGACGATGTTATTTGGAGTAAAGATAATCCAACTTCCATGCTGAGTTAACAAATAAAACAAAATAGTCGTACAGGATCACCTCAAAACTTCCAACAGACGTTCCTAAAACTGATTCCCAAGAAGGGCGATCGCGCAAACCTGGAAAAATACCGCCCAATTACCATCTCCAACGTGGGTTTCCGGCTCGCCGCCGCGGTGGTAAATCGGCGCCTAGTCAAACTTCTTCCGGAACTATTGCATGCAGATCAAACTGGTTTTATCCCGCACAGGGACCCGAAGTCCAACATTCAGACCTTCAGGATATTTCGAGAACAACTAATCTCGAAATTCTTGGGCCAGTCTGAGGACTCTGCCTCTTCGGCCAGATCTACCATTGCACAGATCGATCTTGAAAAGGCATATGACAAGGCGTCGTGGGATTACCTTATTGCCCTCCTCGAGTACGGTGGTTTTGGAAACAGATTCATCCAATTCATCACGAATATCACTGTCCATCAGAAAACGTCGGTCTCTCTAAACAATGCCATGGGCGCCCGGTTCTCATTAAAATCGGGCGTGCCACAAGGGAGCCCCATCTACCCGAGCCTTTTCGTGCTCATGTTGGAGCCGTTGGCCAATGCGTTAAGGGAATCTTTGTCTGGAGTAGATTCTATCACTCCCACGGAAGAAACTCTCAAATTGCGTGTCCTACTATATGCAGATGATCTTATAGTCTTTATGGGATCCCGTGAGGATAGGCAGGCTTTTACTAAGATTTGGGGCAAATTCAAGCCATCTCGGGCTTGTCCCTGAATCTTAAGAAGTCCGTAAGCCTCAGTCTGGAAGACGATGCACAGTTTGGCGAGAAAGACACCCTTCCTTTGACCTTTACCAGGGAGGACCTTCAGTTGTTTCGGGGTAAGTTTCTAGGGGTCGGTTACTACCCCCACGACTGGGGTGAGAGGGCTCTGGTGGACTATATGACTCAAGCTAGTCTGTGTGACTTGCCTGTGTCTGTAAAGGTCACCATGATCAACATGTATGTTCTGTCCAAGCTCTACTACATGGACCAGCACGACCCTATGGGCGTCGCGAATATTCTGGCCATGGAAAAAGATGTGCAGAGAATCACTCACAGAGGTACGCCCTACACCAATCTGATTCCCCCTTAGCTGTTGAAAGGCCCTCGGTCCCTTGGCCGGTATGGTCTTATGGACCTTGAGGGGCAGCTTATGGGCCGTCGCGCCCTCTGGATTTTTAAGACCTTCTTCGAACAGCCGGAGGTGACACCAGCTTACCACACTTACATGCATGGTTCTGTGGATTTTTTTGCCACATTCGTGAATAACCGCCTCCACACTCGGTATACGTGCCTGGACATCCTCCCGCGACAAACGCACCCTCCACATGGATTGGACCTTTGTCACAGCCTTCTATGGCCGCTTCTGCGAGGCTCACTTTCCCAATGACAGGATGAGTCACTTCACCGCTAGATTTACACAGTATCTACGGGCATGATTTACCATCACGCATATTGATACGACGTCGCTACCGGCTTCACCTTTGCACGATCGAGATGGAGCAAAAGCTCTACTGCTTGACCTGGAGAATAAACCAATCACCAGGCACTCGTTCCGTCGTACGGGACAGAAATTCTACTCCCTTCACCTGTTGCCATACTCTTCCCCCACCATTGACCAATATCTACCAGACATACATCTTTGTATGGATGAGTTTGTGGCTGATGTTACGGGTTTTTGGGCCAAGGTGGCCAAGTTGTATAATTCAGCTCCTTTGGAGACCGATGCGATGATGCGGTCCAGCCACTTAGTGCAGCTGCGGCTGTATAATAAACCGATGAAGTGCCCCTTCTGTCAAGAAGATGTGGCAGCTTGGATGTATCATCTGATCGAGGGGTGTGAAATTACACAACATTTGTGGAACAAAGTCAGACCTCAATCAGACACCGCCCAGTTAACATGTCAGCATCTGCTGTTTCCCAATGCTCGCCAAGCTCATCTGAAAGCCAGAGGCAATTTCCTCTCTGAAATTGATGTTTTGATGAAAGTATCATACCGTGCTTCACGGATGATTACGCGCGAGACGTGGAAGGCCAAATTCGATGGCATGGGTCTATAAATGAGCTTTTCGAAGCCTCACATCGTGTGGTTTCTTTCCCCATGGATTCTACTCATTTATGAGGTGATTTGGTATGTATTTATCTACTTAAATATGGTTAAATTTAACGTGAAAAAAGAAAAAATTAGTCGATATCATTAAACTCGCACGTATTACAGGAGTATTAAGTAATTCAGTCCCTCTAAGAGTCGAAGAGGTTGAAAAATGTCCGGATGGACTTTCCATGTTCAAGAGAGCGCTTTACACAATGGCACATCTACGGGATAGCGTAAACATCAAAAACCTTCAGGTATCAGCTATAGTAGGCCGAGACTTTTGGAAACGGCCGATCTTGCTGCCTTTGCAACTCAGCCTATGTATTAAGACATCGTTTGCCAAGGCGAGCGAAACCGACGACCTTCGCTACTCTTTGAATTATGCCACTATATCGCGTGATGTGATCAAATTCTGCAAAGAGCGGGAGGGGCAAAATTTCGCTTCTCTTGAAAAATTCGCTCAAGCCGTTGTCAACACCTTACCTGACAATACGACCCTCGTTGTATCCTCTTCGAAATCGCAAATACGGTGTCGAAACATCGAGGTGGAGGTTTGTCCTCCGGAAACCACCATCAGAATCAACGGTCTAAGGCTTCTCACAGTGATTGGGGTGTTTACTTTCGAGAGGCTTGACAAGCAAATTGTAGAATTAGACATCCAGATCAAGTCGTCAAAGTCTGTAGATTACTTCTCCATGATGTCGGAGATTATAGAGTATGTAGAAAGGTCCAATTTTAAGACGGTGGAAGCGCTTGTGGCCAATGTTAGTCACATTGTACTTACAGCAGACCAAGTGGACAAGTGCACCGTTTCTGTTCTCAAACCAAACGCTATAGCGTTCACAGATGGGGTCGGTGTATCTGTAGAGAGAAGGCGAGCAGATTTACCCTCATTGCCAAAGGTTGAGTTCTCCAAAGAAACCGATCAAGAGTTTGATCTTCCCGACCTGAGATCACAACAAGTGGTTCCAGAAACTCATTGTGCCTACGTGGCATTCGGCACCAATGTCGGAAATCAAGTGCAAAATATAGAGAGGGCCTTGTCTTTTTTAAAGGATGCAGGTATAGCAGTGGACGCTGTGTCATCGCTTTATAAATCGCGACCTATGTACCATTTGGAGCAGCAAGATTTTCTCAATGGCGTGGTTAAAGTGACAACCAAGAAATCACCAGGCGAGCTTTTAGCTGCGCTTAAAACCATCGAATACGAAAAGATGGGCAGAATAAAACACTTTGAGAATGGACCTCGTCTTATTGACTTGGATATTTTGTTATATGACAACATCATTTTAAGTGAACCAGACCTTAATATTCCTCACATCAGACTTGTGGAACGGTCTTTTGTGTTGTCTCCGTTGTGCGAGTTGATCAATCCCAACGAGCTACATCCGGTAACTGCAGAAACGTTCCATGCCCACCGGAAACAACTGATCGACTCTGCCAGTCAACTAAACGGCGAAAATGTCGTAGACAGCTCTCTGCAGGAAAGCATAGATCTCACCAGGGTGGTTCCCTTGCGCAAAGGCGGGTTTCTTGAGTTTGGCCATCATACTAAAATAATGGGCATCCTCAACGTTACCCCGGACTCGTTTTCCGACGGAGGGAAAAACTCAAACCCTTTAGAAGCTGTGAAGGACATGTGCATCAACGGGGTGGACATAATTGATATCGGCGGATGTTCTACCCGGCCTGGATCTCAACAGGTGAGTGAGGAGGAGGAACTTTCAAGGGTTCTTCCTTTAGTGGAGTCGATCAGAAAATCCGGCAACGCCAACGCGATCATCAGTATCGATACGTACCGTTCTGCAGTAGCTGAAAAGTGCATTTTGGCAGGCGCAGACATCATCAATGATATTTCTGGCGGGCTTTTCGATCCCAAGATGTACCACGTTGTGTCCAAGTACGGCGTGCCCTATGTAGTCAACCACACAAGGGGAGACATAAGTAGTATGACCGAGATGACTCAATATACCTCACAAGGTGAGCTTGATGAGTTTACAACCACCCATAACGAGGTTGTTCTCTCTGTCTCGCGAGAGCTTTCTGAGGTGGTGGGTAAATGTATGGAACACGGAGTGAAGCGGTGGCAGATAATTATAGATCCAGGCATTGGGTTTGCGAAAAATGGGAAACAGAATATCTCGGTCATTAAAGGTATTCCTGATATAAAGAGGTATTCTGTACAGGGGAAAGAGTTTGTTTCTCTTGAGAGGCTGCCGATGTTGGTGGGGGTCTCCAGAAAGAGGTTTATTGGGGATATAACTAAAGTGAGTGAGCCCAGTAAGAGGGTTATTGGGAGCTGCGGGCTTAATCTTGTGTGTGCTCAACTGGGGGCGGATGTTGTGAGGGTGCATGATTATAAAGAGACAAAGGAGGTTTTGTTGTTGGCGGATGCTCTGAAATGCGACGAAGTGTAAGCGAGGAGCTGAACATGAACACTGTCTGTTGCGGGAAAAGTATGGAGGGGAATGAGTCGACAACTATTTTCCTGGCAGGAGACAGTTGGCACTTTTTTTCCTCTGTCTAAGGTTCTAGATAGAGGATCTAGATGAGGTTTCTGGAAGAAGATCAAGTATTTCTCGCGAGAAAACAGGGGCAAGGAATCTAAACAGCAAAAGAAACTAGGTAAGTGGTATATGGTGGTAAGCTTATGCGGTCATACTTTTTCGAAAAGAACATATAATTGTCGTCAATAAAAGTAGAGTATTGAAGACATTTTCCGACACAGGTAATCAAGGAGAGCAGGTCCTATACGGGGGCACTCTATATATCACAAGCAGCAGAGGATATAGGAGGGTCTAACCTCGCGGACATGTGACTTATTTAGAACTATCTAAGCTAGACAGAGAGTGAGGCAAAGCAGGCCTCTTTAGTAGAAGATGACATAAACACTTACGTCAGCATGTTGGAGAGACCTGCAACATAATATAATTCAAAGTACCCGATCTCACTCCGTGATTACTCTGCTTTATTATATTGACCTAGTACGAACAAATGAAGGTTTCGATGGGATAAGGTTCGATGGGGTGTTTGAAGTTTCTGGGACTTGTACTGCTCTAAGTGGTCCAAAGGAAACAATCCGTTTGATTATAGAGACAGAGCCTGCTCCAAGGCAGACGAAACCAATCCAGCCTTTCTTTTCCCGTCCCTTCCCGAGGTGTTTTGCATCAATCAAGTTTAATGCGTATTTTATAGAATGTAAATGAGGAACCAATTCAGCCATCCCTCTCACATTTATGTGCTACTGATAAGTCATTCTCACTCCTTGACCACCTCAAGCATACACAGCTTCCCGCGAAATGGTAACCAGAACAGTCACCCACAAATTCAACAACGCGGATGCTAAGGCTTTAGCGACCGACTTAAAAAATTCGATTGACCCTAAAAAAGGTATCTCGCTTTTGTCCATTCCTGCAGAAACGGCAGGAGGCGGCGGAGAGGTTGAATATGCTCCGTTCTGCAAAGCCAGAAATGCGCTTTTGTTTCTGTTGGAGAGTGAGTATTACTATACTACTAACTAAATAGATTTATACCGTAAAGCCAGTCTGTGGTCCAACAAAGTGGATCGAATTCATGAGGCACAACGTTTGTTTCCATATATAAAGGAAGCGCAAGCTACTTTATGAGAGAGAGCCGATCTGAGCATCTATCGGTTCTCCTGTTTTGCACAAGTCCATTAATTGATCTGCTCCACTGCAGGATGCATTCCGTGCTGCAGTAGACCGCATAGAAATCCTACAAAGGATACTGCGAAGGGGTAAGGGTCGCAACATGACCGCCCCAGAGGCCGAAGGGCCTGAGGTTGCAGTAGGCAACCCGAACCTCCTGCGGGTGATATTGTATATCGAGGTACTACTCGAGTTGTTAGGTAGTGTTATACTACTGAGATCTCCCTCTCGGAAGAGTGGATAAGACCTCATGCTTGCTATCTATGCAAGGCAGAAAAAGATCTGCATGATAAGAGGCAACGTGCATTACCAGGAATTATGTGACGGCGATCTATGCAAGATAGACTCTGTTGAGCTCTAGACTTTAGCATTTGCTGGGTAAAGGAGCAAATGGCAGCTGTCAGACATGGTGTGTATTAAAGGAGGGGTTTCCGTGCTTTATTGATAGAAAGAAAAGGTAATTTGGAATACGTGCAAACAATTGCTGTTGATAAAGATTTACACCCGCTTTCACATTCACTTTTCCTGACAGTTTCATTCCAGCATACTGTGATCAACGAGTTCAATGAATCGATGTCAAAGTAACTAAATGTGTCACTCTTATCTTCCGAGAGCTAGGAAGAAAGTGGTGCGATCAGAAGGAAGCCGAAGGCTCCCGGCTCGATTGTCTATTCCACTTTCTTGTGTATCTCCTCTGTTTCGTGATGATCAATGTCTTCTAAACATAGACATGGAGCATTCATAGTTTGTCTCAGTACCTTGTGCTCTATTCAGACCAAGTTTGAAAATATCTACGCATTTTGCAGCTTAATCTGTTCCAAGGGGGATGAGGGAAGAGAAACTAAGTATCTTGGGAATATACTCCCCCAGAAGCTATTCTCTTTATAGACCCTTTTAAAATGGATTGCTGGGCCCTCTTCCTATGGTCCTTGTGTATCAGGGTTCACCCTTTGAGGTAGTCGCTTATCAGGAAGCGGTTGAAGTTCAATCTACTTTGTACTGTCTGCTATGTAATCGGAGTTTATCTTGTTCCTGCATACTTTTCGTCGCTTCCAGATGTTATTGTCCATAGTGGTTTAGAGTCACAGAACAATCTTTTTCGAGACTATATATGTGGAATCTCCGTTAAGGTCTACAGTATTCAAGCAGGTATTTGAGGGTCCCATGAAACCGCATCTTATTATGTTTGTTGGGTGTGGAAATACACTGGATATCTCTTGAAATCTCTTTTTTGAAGCTTCCTGAAACTTTAGGTTGTCATCTAACAAAAAGGGCTTCTTTTCCATAAGCTGTTTGGAAATGCAAAAAATCAAATCGCAAACTGCTCGCCGTGGATCCTGCGGAACCTGAATAACGAACGTTGATGGTGTCAGATGTGAAGTATCAACGTCTTTGCGAACGTAGTTAGTAGAGAAAATTTCACCGCAAGCATCTTTTTAGCGTTGATCGCTGGAGGAGCACCTAAAATCGCTAGCATTCTTTGACTTTTCAGCTGGCAGAGCGACTGCTCGCCCTTGGCCACCAATTTTTCAATGCTTGCAAGAAGTAGAAGAAGGTTACCGTAAACGATTGAGGGATGATGATAACGATACCTTTCTTTTCGGCATTGTGTGTATTCAATCTATCAAAACTACTTTATAATACTGTGAATTAGCTCTTATATCTTTTAGTCCTCTATATCGAGTTTCATGCAAGCCAATAGCTTAGTTGGTGGTGACGACCAGCAGTTTGATCTAATTAGACTCGTTATTGGACACACGCACCGGACATATCATAGCATATGTTCGCCTTATAGGAGAGAAACGAGCCCTTTGTGCATCCCCTTTTCGAGGCGGCTCACGCTTCAAATTTCCTCAGCGATAGCTTAAAGCATCGCGATCATTTTACATTTTTAAATGGTCTTACACCGATATCAGCAGGACTGTCTCAAGAGCACAGGAATACCCCTCCCTCACTGAACGAGGCACGCATCACCATGTAAGCATTCTTTTCCCGACATTTGTTACTGTCAATTCTAACGAAAGGGCTCAGTATGCGCTGAAGGTGGGTTCTCCCCCCATTAGAGCTGCAGAAAGTCTCACCTTGTAAGCAACAGAAATTTGTACTACAGGTGGATCTGAAAGAATGCCTGCCCCTTTCTGCCCCTTTTCTGCAACAATATGCAAGGAGGAGGTGCTTAGTGCGCTAAGCGTCAGACCAAAGCGTAGAGAGATCGAATACCGGGGAAACAATGAGGTATTTCAATCGCAATACATAAGGATGAAAAGACTGAATCAAAATTAAACCATAATCCATAAACCACTCATCTACACCTCAGCTTCACTACAGTGTTCGTACAAATCATAGAACCCAAACTATTTGAAAGGGGAATGCTCACTTCGTAGAGTGGCGACCTACTCAAGAAGGTTCAGAAGCTTCAGAGATCTCTAGAAGATATCAAGTGACCAAATAAACCTAGTTAAAAGCAGTCTTTGGGAACTGAAACAGCTACCAAAATAAAAGCAGCTTCAAAGACATATACACTTCCAAAAGCGATTCTTCTACACTCTAGAATACAATATATATCCCATGTAGGGTTTATGCCCCTATGCCCTCTGTGCCTCGCGGGCACAAACCCATGCCCTTTTTCTCGCGAAAGATATACTCACACTTCCGCATAGCTCCAGTGTTCGTACCAAGGTCATTGGATTGCATACGCGATCCAACAGTCGTTGTGCGTCCTTCCCCTTCATAACACGGTGCGATTAAACAGCACTAGCACCTAACAGTTTATGAGTAGAAGAGTATCCATAGATTCATTGTAGTACTCCATTGAATCGCGTTGTGCAAATACCATTGTATTGTGACTCATTCGCTGGAAAAGAATTGTGAGAATGGACTGAGCCTTTTACCTGAAAATTAAACTACACAAAGAAGCACTTTGATTAGACGCTTTAAATGACTCATAGAACATCTCCGCTTCGCTTCAATGTCCTGGTGAGGGGTCGCCTCTTACGTCACAACATTCATGTTGTCATGACGATAAAAACATCACAAAATATTACATTGGTTATCTAAGCCGAAAAATCCGGTGGATGTAATATCGACGCGCTGTCATTTTTGCCGGGTCATTATGCAGCAATATGCAACGATATGCGGCGGTTATGCAGGTGAGTACCTTTTTGTTGGACTGAGCCTTCTAAAACGTGGCAAATTTCAAAATTATCACCGCTGAACCTATGGAAACCAACTTTTCCGCTTCGCTAAAATGTCAATGTAACAAAAAAAAAATATCATAAAACCAAGTTTCGTCTATAAACATCGTAAATATCGTCAATAATCGTTATGCTTTACTCTTTCGAGTTAAGTCTTTGAATCTCCCTTCTCAGCATCTCGTTCTCCTCTCTCAAATGTTTGTCGTGGTCTTGCAGATAAATGATATAAGAGTACGCCTTGTCCAAGATCATTGATTTGTTGAGTCTTGGCTGTGTTGGAGACGGATCGCCCTTGATATCTTTATCGTTGGCAACGTCCCCGATTTCAAAAGCTGTCTTTTCGTTAGAGACCCATGGGATAATCTTCTGAATGCCGGCAATCTTTGCATTTATGTTAATTCTGTATCTTTTTTCAATCTTGTTGTGGGCCTGCTTCTGATGCTGGGTCAGTCTCTTTCTTGGAGCTCTCTTTCTCTTGGTCTTGTCGGTACAAGAGGAGGATTCTTCTTCGTCCTCCACCAGGTCGTCTCCAAGAGAAACTTCTTCTGGTTCCTTCTTAACAACGGTTTCCGAGCTGGACAATTCCGGGAAAAAGTTGTCGTAGTTCATACCACTCAAATCTGTAGTGGAGGAGCGACATGAACTGGACATGGAGGAAGTCCCACTCGTCAAAGACGGAACGTCGGACTGGTATGAGCCGAAAATGGTTCCTTCCTCTTGAGTAGCATAAGGTTCTGTGATTAAAGAGTTGAGCCACTCTTCTTCTTGCATTGGCTGCGCTGGCGACATAGGGTTCGACATGGGAGATAAAGGAGCTTGCGGCTGTTGCACTTGTAACTGAGTCTTCTTTGCAGGATCAAACTTCATAAATGACCATTCGTCAAAACACAAGTTATCAGATGGGAATGCGCTCATATCTTTATTTGTCAGTACAAATTTTTGGTTGCTAGTGGGGAAAGATGCACAATGCCTTTATAAACCTTTTTCTTGATCCAACGGGTAAAACGTACCATGCACCATCCGTGCGCATGTTGCATGAA
Source organism: Citeromyces hawaiiensis (assembly GCA_030567395.1). NCBI lineage: Eukaryota > Fungi > Ascomycota > Pichiomycetes > Pichiales > Pichiaceae > Citeromyces > Citeromyces hawaiiensis. Next base: position 27,510 of record JAJLSF010000409.1, read on the forward strand.
ACGTGCATGAAAGTGGTGTTATGCAGCAAAGGTCATTCCTGAGGTGCGTCGACGCAAGCGAAGGATTTACCCAGACGGCAGCTTTTATGGTTTGGGGCAAAGAAGAGTAGTGAGCCTCTGCTACACTATGTAAATTGTCTTTTCCAGGGGAAATATACAACTTCCAATTTCCTGCTGGTTCACATGTACAATTACCTCACCGGAAAAACCCGTGCATATTCTTCCGAACCTGCGCGAAATCGAACCATTGTCCATTACGACCGAAACGCCCAGAAACGACAGCCAAGATTGCGCTACTTGTAAATCGCAGACCGCCTGTTGGTGCCTGGTGGCGCCTGTTGGCGTTGGTTAGCTCTACGGGTATTTCAAAATCATCTTAGGTTCCAGCCCTGTCAAGATTGGCAACGCTCATGCGCCCGCATGCACCGTCCGTATGTACCGATAAAAAACATGAGACTTTCGGAAGCACATGCAGTGGAAACTTCTGTAAGGGGACAATAGAAGTGGAGTCCGTTGATCGCATGATACTGGCATAAAGGAGGCTCATTAGTGTTCTCTGGAGGCTCTGCTGCAAATGCGTCTACCAGGTGTAAATTTTGGACCTGCATTTTATTACTTAACTCTCGCTGATCTGAGTGAATAAAGCTGAACATGTAGATTCTTTTCCGATCTACCGACTGCTCTTTGGCCACGTTGCAGATTGCGGCTGTGTCTTATCAGAATGCACGTTTTATGATTGTGGTGCCGAGCCGATGTATTATCCCTCATCGATAAAGTCTTGACTTGTGAACTGTCAATGCTCGAACGACTCCAGTTGGGCGCATAGATATTCCCCTTGCAGCCTTTTGTTTATTCGCCGTTCGCTCATGTTCCACAAACGGCATCCTAGGAGCTGTGGTATCGTTACGTCTTCCCGTAGGCTGAGTCTGCTCCATCAGGTTCAACTTCAAGCACTCAATATACGCTTAATGGGCTGCTTTTCAGCGTCCCGGGTTAGGGGCTTTATTCTGGTGGAATTGACAATATTGGCTTTATTCCAAACGTGATTTCTTTTTCTATCTATATTGCAAGCAAAGTCTCGTGTCGCAATTATGAGTCGATAGACTCTTAAGTTGAGGTTCCCAGGGCGGAAAAGTACTCACATTGCAGCTATTTGTCCCAGCGATCAAAGGAAACTGAATGGATATATCTGCTTCGTTACACTATTGAATAGTTCCGGTCAGATATCTGAGTACTGTCTGGTGCTTAACACTATTCTAGGATGAGTCGGATCTCAGTTCTCCTTAAATTGACGGATCTGGCTGACTCAGGTATGCCTTATATTCTGGCAGCATCGTTTAAAGTGTCAAACCTTGCATAAGTTCGTCAAAGAAGCTTTGCCCAGAGAGTTATTTGGCTAGTAAATGCGCAGCGCTGAGCAAGTGTTTCCAGAACAGCAGAGCGAAATCAGAGAGTCACATTTCACCACAAATGCAGTCAATTGTGTAACTGCTACACATATTTGGACTGATTTTTTGCGTCCACTTTGAGAAAACCAATTCCTTCGCTAGAATCAAACGACGATACGGGGATGTGATCCCTAAAGCACTTTCTGATGGCGTTCAAACAGCGTGACTACTTCCACAGACCTAGAATGCGATCAGTTATACACTTAGAGAAGCTGACAATAGAACATAAGAAGGGAGCGAAATGTGTGCAGTTAAGCCTAGCTTATTTCGACAAGGCTTGATGGATTTCACGCAAACGGTATACAGATTGATCTGTTTTCCATTCTACGTTTTTCTCTTTGCACTCAAGAACGTATATGCTTACACTTTTGACTTTACCTTCTGCTTCGGGGGCATATACTTTGCGACAATCTGACTTTATGCCACAGACCTACTCATTTTGATCATTAAGGTACCTCAATACAACAGTAGTATGGGACACATGATTACTCTCCATATTTAATCACAAAAAAGTTACATCTAAATAACCTATACCGTGTACTTTTTAGGTACATATAACCGATCAAAATTCGATGTTCACACGTCTGTAAAATATCAGCCAGAGAATCTTAGGCTCTCCAGCCTTGGAAAATTAGTATCGTTTGGTTTGTACTTCTGTTAAAGCTAGTCACTCGAAATATTCAGGTTTAGTGAAAGGAGACCAAGTCAAACGAAGCTCAAGTAGTCAGTCTTGTTAAATCACCATATCATCTCCTGTGTTTTTTCACACAAATCAATAAAAGAGAGAAAATCCTTCATTTTACTTTTATTGGCTCCTTCTCGTCCTCCGGGATAATCGGAGAGGTTATCTTTAGTGAGACAACCAAAGAGCTTGCCAAAACATCACCAACGTCCAGTTTACCAACTACAAGGAGCAATCACGAATTGTAGGGTGGACAAGCTGAGAGCAGGCATTAATCCCTTTGGTCGGAATAGCCAAGGTTATATAGCTACATGGAATGGCTCAAAGAGATGCCATCCATTAACTATAGCTCGAACATGAAGTTTCAAACACGCTATTGACGCATTTGCCCTCCATAGCTTCAAGTACATCCTTCTACCCATCGGTAGTTGATATGTGTACTACAGTAACAATGCGCCGGTACAAGAAAATCGCAATAAAGTACTCGTAGGACCATGGTAGAAGAAGTAAAGAGATAGTGGTGCTGTTATGAGCCAATAGGGCAGAGATGATTAAGATCGGATGTGAAATCCTGGACAAAGAATAAACTTTACGAGCTTATGACGGACAATTTCCACCATATGGCAGTCACCTGAATCAGATGATGACAATCAGGTTCCGAGGGATTTTCGTGGTTCTCGAAGCTTCTCTCAGTCGTGCGGAAAGGAAAACCTGCTTAGTGGCACGGGAATACAATGTCGCATCCAGACCTTTTAGCCGCTTTATATCTAATAGTAGAAAAAATAGTAGGGCTGTGGCATAGAGATTTTTGTCAAGTTTGTTCCGGCAAAGAGGGCGAGGGCCCCTCGTTCATCTAAGGATAAATGATCGAGTGCAAAATAGGAGGTTTAATCAGTCTGTTTTCACCTTTCGCGATCTGACAACTCCAAAAAAGGGAATGCTCACTTCGACCTATTTTCTCAGGAAGCTTCAGAAGCTTCAGAGATCTCTACAAGATATCAAGTGAATTTTATACCAAATAAACCTAGTTAAAAGCAGTCTTTGGGAACTGAACAGCCACCAAAGTAAAAGCAGCTTCAAGGGCTCACGACTTCCAAAAGCGATTCTTCCACACTCTAGAATACAATATATTGTAGGGTTTATGCCCCTATGCCCTCTGTGCCATGCCTTTTCTCAAGATAGTCAGTGGTAAGAAGAAAAATATATATTCCCAATATATATCATTCATATGTTTCGACTCCCTCTGCGATTTTACTCGAAAAAGGCCCCACAATACGTCATTGGCATTGATCTCGGCACAACCAACTCGGCTGTAGCCGTCATGGAAGGCTCTACCCCGAAGATTATCGAGAATAGGGAGGGAAAAAGAACAACCCCATCTATTGTATCCTTCAATCCTACCGATAGCTCCATTCTCGTTGGCGAGGCTGCCAAACGGCAGAGCTCAATCAATAGGGAAAACACTTTCTACGCAACAAAACGTCTCATCGGGAGGAAATTTAAGGATCCAGAGGTGGTTAAAGATATATCTCATCTATCGTATAAAGTGACAGAACACGATAACGGCGACGCTTGGTTGCAGTTGAAGGACGGACAGACGTATTCCCCGTCTCAGGTTGGCGGGTTTGTCTTGCAGCACATGAAACACATTGCAGAAACGTATTTAGATTGTAAAGTAAAGAACGCAGTAGTTACCGTTCCTGCCTATTTTAATGATTCCCAAAGACAAGCTACAAAGACGGCGGGGGAGCTTTTCGGGATGAACGTTATGCGGGTGATTAATGAGCCTACAGCAGCTTCTCTGGCGTACGGACTGGGTAATAAGAACGACGGTATTATTGCAGTGTACGATTTGGGTGGCGGTACGTTTGACGTCTCTATCCTTGATATCGAAGACGGGGTTTTCGAGGTTGTATCCACAAGCGGAGATACTCATCTGGGTGGAGAGGATTTCGATAATGTTCTGATACGGTATATAGTGGAGAGGTTTGAAAACGACAATGGTGTGAGCTTAAAGGGGAACCTTGAAGCGATGCAAAGACTGAGACAAGCAGCTGAGGTGGCAAAAATCAGCCTTACGCATCACTCATCTACCCAAATCAACCTTCCCTTTATCATTGGTGACAAGAATCTGTCTATGGAGATTACCGAGCAGCAGCTGGACGAAATGACCATGCCGCTTATTGAGAGAACTATTGAACGGTTCAAGAAAGCGGTCAAAGACTCTGACATCAACAAGGACCAAATCGATGAAATCTTACTCGTTGGAGGCATGACAAGAATGCCCAAGATCCGTAAAGAGCTGGAAAAGTTTTTCGGCAAACGTGCAAACGCATCCATAAACCCAGACGAAGCGGTTGCCCTTGGAGCTGCTATTCAGGGAGCCGTATTATCGGGGGAAGTCAAGGATGTCTTGTTATTAGATGTAAACCCACTCACTCTGGGGATCGAGACTTATGGCGGCATTTTTTCTCCTTTGATCCCAAGAAACACTACAGTCCCTTGCAAAGTGACGCAGATGTACTCTACCGCTGTGGACGGGCAGAACTCCATAGAGGTGAACGTATATCAGGGCGAGAGAACGCTAGTTTCTGACAACAAGCTGATTGGGCACTTTAAACTTGGCGGCATTCCTCCTCAACCAAAGGGGATCCCACAGGTTGAAGTTTCCTTCGACATTGATGCGGACGGGATCATCAAGGTTGGCGCAATGGATAAAAAAACCAACAAGATGGCTTCCATAACTGTCTTCGGTTCCACCGGCCTAAGCTCAGAGGAAGTGGACAAAATTGTGCAAAGTTCAGCGGAGCAAAGCGAAGAGGACCAGCTCAAAAGAAGCGTTTTTGACAAATGCAGAAACGTGGAGTTGGTGTGTTTTGACTGCGAGCAGGCTCTCGCTGGATACTCGGAGCAGATTAAAGATGACGACAAAGTAAGGCTTTCTGATGAGATAGAAAAACTCAGGCTGGTTATTCAGAAGGTGAGGAAGTTTGAAGTTGATGCCAAAGTTCTGGATCAGGCGAATATAGATCTGCAGAAGCTTGTAGTTGATGCTGTGAAGAAGTGATTCTGACTGCGACGAGGCGTAAGCCGATGGGCAAAGGCCCATGGGCAAAGGTGTGCTGGCTTTGCATTCTTGATTGTCTTCTTTCTAGCAGAAAAATTCGAGGAGGAAGGGGTTTTGTGCCCGCCTACTAGGCAAGGGCAAGAGGGCATACCTCCCAAATGGGATCTAGTTAGGGTTTAACATTTTGAGAAATGTGTGTGGAGAGCGTTTAAAGCTGAAGCAATCTACCACTACCTTTTCAGAATCCCCAAAAGGCTACTTCCCTCAAAATCTATTCCACGATGGAACAATTAAATCATCTTTGCTTCGCTTCGATGACGTTTAATGTAAATTCCGCTGCATAATTTTTTGAGCCCTTTCGTTTGGAAATGAGAGGGCGTCACCTATCATGTAACGTGAGCGTTCATAACCGAATTCTATGCAATTGCAAGAAAACAGACCACAAAAGGTATCACCCAGAGGACATATTGTAAGCTGTAACGGTATGTATTACAAAATACCGGCCCCGACTGCGTGGGAATCACTCCTATCTATAGTCGAGTCACCATGAAGCAGGTATTGTGGCACTAAGGTATATCCGGTTCACTCAAAGTGATAGGATATACACGCCTTTTTATTTCGTGACTTAATCCACCAATAAGGCAAATGGAGTTGTGGTCTAGACGTATTACGTTAGTAATGGTCAACAGCCCACAGCATTTAAGAATAAAGCATAGTTAAATCTCAAAAGGCTCCACATGCACGTTCATGCACTGATGACGGAATGGCTACATCTAGAACGTTCTAACAAGTCTGTCACAACAACGCCAAGAGGAACTATTATGTTCTTTTAAAGTCTGATTGAATTTGTTTCGTTTCTCCTCGCACTCCTGAAACCCTAGATGTATGCTCCTTTTACCGGGCAAAACTTTGCAACTATGCTACTTTATGCCACAGCCTACAAAATGTATTATATGTTATCTCTTCGGCCATCTCATTGTCATTTCTATGCTTTACTACTAGCTGTAATTGTGGAGATATG
>JAJLSF010000410.1:0-33722 GCA_030567395.1 Citeromyces hawaiiensis
ACTGAGAAGTACGTTCATAGCTCGATAATACTATGTCATATATACCCGCATTAAATTGTTACAACACGTCATGAGCAGGTATGATGGATTTAAAAGGCACCAATACTTCATACTTGCATCTTAAAACGGCCGTTTCAGATGAAGCTATTCCGCGTGCATGAACGTGCATAGCTCATGCGCTTCACCGCGAGTCCGCATATATATTAGTGAATACCTGCTTTATCACATCTTGTGCTTGTTGGTTCTTAGAGGCTGCTCCTAAAGTGCATGCACTCGTGTCATTGGAATCTAAACACTTAAGTCAGGCGAAAATGTCTGGAATGAGCTCATCGTAAATAAAAGGCGTAGCTTCAGCTAGATTCGATTCTAAAAACAAAGAGAACACAGTGACAATTTATAGTGCGTTATCGATAAAGATGTCCTCTGGTGAAGCCGAAAATTGTTTCGCACAAAGCCAACCTCTAGGCATCTGACAATGCAATTTGACCGAGATTTTATCTGCTATCACCCAGCCCACTATATTTCGAGACAGATGGCCCTAAAATAGAAGAATTCAGATCAACAGCCATGTGATTATGCCCAAAGAATTGTCAGTCGGAGTAAAAATAGTCAAACAACCTACGTGGAAGGCTAATAAGAAAGTACGTCGAAGATCAATCGAAATATAACGGGAAGGCACTTCCGTCCTCAGTGGCCTATTCAAAGTTGAACGTTCACATGCAATTGCACCTGGGTTTGAGCCCCGCTTTCTAATCTTCATGCCGCTATCCATCTGGAAGAATTTATATTATGTATAAGAAAAATTGGCATCGTCCTGAGAATCTCTCCAAAGTTCAAGACTGAAGATGAAAACGCTGAAAATTAGGCGACAAAGATGTGAGGTTAGTCATAAAAGATCCAAAATCTCAATAGTCGTGTCCCACCCATTTCCACATTTTTTTTTTTCTTCTCTCTCATCAGTACCATGGCGCCTATCGCAGCATCCGATGCTTATTTGGACGACTCGGTTTCATTTGACTCGTTCAAATTAGACCCGCGGCTTCTGCAAGCCATCAAGACGCTGGGATTCAAAAACCCAACTTTGGTTCAGGCAAAGGCTATACCTTTAGCCCTAGAAGAGAAGAGAGATATAATAGCCAAAGCTAGCACAGGATCCGGGAAAACGGCTGCTTACGCTATTCCCATCATTCAAAGTGTTCTCACCGATCCGTCTGCCGATATTCAGGCCATTGTGCTTGTTCCCACTAGAGAATTAGCTAGTCAGGTTACACAATTCTTTGATTCTCTCAGTAAATACTGTGGAGCTTCTGTTAAAACGCTAAACCTCTCGTCTCCAGCGTCTAACTTGAATGAAAGTATTTTGTTGGCGATGTTGTTGGAAAAACCAGACATCATTATATCCACGCCCTCAAAACTGGTGGATCTGCTCGCAAAGTCGAATAACGTACTCGATTTGAAAAATCTCAAATACCTGTGTATAGATGAGGTTGATCTTGTACTGAGTTACGGATACGATCAAGATTTGGAAAACCTTTCAAATTACCTTGTGCTCAAACAAAACCTTCAAATCTTTTTAATGAGTGCAACTATAGACGAGGACGTTAATAAGCTGAAAGCCAAATTTTGTCGTGCTCCAGCTATTTTAAGACTCAACGATGAGCTCATAAATCAGTCAAAACTCGTTCAGTACTATGTCAAGACGTCAGAGCTCGACAAGTTTCTTCTGTGCTATGTTATCTTTAAGCTGCAGCTTATCAAGGGGAAGACGTTGTGCTTTGTGAATAATATCGACCGCGGGTACCGTCTCAAGTTGTTTTTGGAACAGTTTGGTATCAAGGCGTGTGTTCTTAACAGCGAGCTTCCCATAAATTCAAGACTGCATATTGTCGAGGAGTTTAACAAAAATGTGTACAATCTGCTCATTGCCACCGATGAAACTAATGATTTCACTAAAGAGGTGGATGAAGATGACAAGGAGGAGAAGGAGGAGGAGACTTTACAGAAAGAGGAGACTTCACAGAAAAAGGCGAAAAAATCGAAACAAGATAAAGAGTATGGCGTTTCTCGTGGTGTAGATTTTCAAAACGTTGCCTGCGTATTGAACTTTGACCTGCCCACAACGTCCCGTGCATATGTACATAGAATAGGTAGAACAGCGCGGGCTGGCAAGTCAGGAATGGCTCTATCGTTTGTGGTGGACCAGAAAACTTGGGGAAAACATAAACAGTCTTCGTTATTGACAGCGAAGAAAGACGAACGGGTTCTGGGCAAGATTGTTAAGCAACAAACTAGACTTGGGTTCGAACTCAAACCGTACACTTTTGATATGAAACAGGTTGACGGGTTTAGGTATAGAATGGAAGATGGGTTCCGTGCTGTCACAGGTGCCGCTATAAGGGAAGCTCGTATCAAGGAGATCAAGAATGAGCTTCTCACCAGTGATAAGCTAAAGAGACATTTCGAGGAAAACCCTCAGGATTACCAGAGCTTGAGACACGATAAGGACTTGCATCCTGCTCGAGTACAGCAGCATTTGAAGAGGGTTCCGGAGTATCTTCTGCCTGAGTCAGCGCGCAATTCAAATGGCAAGAAATTGGGATTTGTGCCCTTTAACAAAGTGACGAAAAAGAGGTCAGGCAGAAGAAAGCCCAAAAAGGTGGACCCACTTAAGAGTTTCAAGAGGTGAACTTGACGAATTTGAGGGACGGTCTATGCATACCTTTGGGAACCCCTAGAGCAGAAAAGGTTCATCCCCCTAGGAATTATTGAAAGTGATTCTTTATGCTGCTAGTCTTATTTTTAGATTCCGTGTGGAATTTTAGGTTCGCCATATAACTAACTGCATTCAGACATCAGTGCCGACCATATTAATTATAATCACCTTCTGCTATCATTGCCAGAAAAATAAAGTAAATATGTAAAGCTCCCGAGGTCTGATGTGAAGTGTTTTGTATAGTAATTTAGAATGCGTGATCTGATCAAGCCAAGTACAAATGGTCCCGAAGCAAAAACAAATGCCGTTCCCAAGAATCGAACTTGGGTTTCTTGTGCCACAAACAAGTGTACTGACCACTATACTAGAACGGCGTATAGACCTCCAAGATTGCATGGTTATATATGTGGCTGCGCACCATCTCGAGCCTCAACCCAAGGATGAAAGGTGTCAGCAGTTTGTCGAGAATTGATTGATTGATTTTCATTAACAGCTGTTCGCCCCCCTCATTACGTAAAGGGCTACTAAAATATGAGAGTTGATTCAATTTGATTAAGCCACTGATAGTTGAGTGGAGATCATTCGCATCAGGAAATCTTTGTAACACCTCATACTACCACGCTGTATTCTTTAAATAAAGTGAGCCAGTAGCTCATGGTTCTCTCCACGCTGTATTCTTTAAATAAAGCGAGCCAGAAGCTCATGGTTCTCTAGCGGGAAAGATTTATTATATATGGACCGATGTAACTATGGACACCGGTATTTGTTGTCATGGTTACACTGCAACTGCACTTTTAGTCACGTGATCAGATGATGAAGGCAATGGAGTAGCTTTTATTATAGTGTTCTATATGGGTTGAGCTGCGTAAAGAGTTATACTCGGCTCCATCCTGGGGAACGACACTTCCGCCTCAAAAACACTAAAATATTCCCCGCTCATCCACTTCTCTAACCCGCAATCCTGAGAAAGCCATCGATGACGGGTCATTTTTTATCAACAGATTAGCTCAACATTCGGAATTACCACCCGCTCGCAAATCAATGTCCAAATGCGGCAGTTTTTAATAAAGCGTGTTTCTAGATCTGCATTCTTACCCACTTGAATCGCGATCTCAACTTGGTTGTCGAGTGGATCTTTTGCAGCATCTATTGACCTGATTCTCACATCTCACTTTTCGGAATACCATCGTTTCCTTGTAACCACATTTGTCTGATCTCACCAAATCAATATATGCACCTGTATGCACAAATATGCACGCATATGCACCTCGGGTAACCGAAAAGTAAACAAACGTGAAAATTTATATAAACATTCGATTCTTGAGCCGCACATGGTACTTTTTTGTGATTTGATCCAAGTATATAAAGCAGATAAGTTTCCCACCTGCATCACATGCTCAAATTCAAAGCCTCTCGTTGCTCAACGTACCCGTTTCTTGTGAGTATCAATACATCCCGCCCTCTCTAACCACATCAGGGCATTCTATACTTTGCAAATCACAAATCCCTGTGGGGATATCTTTTCGCAGTATTCATTCCCGAATTTTTGCTCACCCTTCTGATTACTGCATGTTTTTTCATTGTGGGAGCCCCATTCTGGTGGGCTTTTACCATATTTGGTCGAGGGATGTTCACCACTTTCTCCCTCATCGGGACTATCTTGTACACCTCTTCCATTTTATCGCAGTGGATATGTGTAAGAACAGTTCTGCGGATTCCACTCAAAAAGGCATTCGATAAAGTGCTTCGTTTGGAAGGGACGTATAACAATGTGGTTTTTAACAGCCAAATTCAAAAGAGGAAAAGTAAAGGATTTCTCTCATTTATTTATTCCGGGTTCATGTGTCTTGTATTTTTAACCATTGCCATAATTCCATTTGCAGGTCGGTATATGATAATCCTGCTCAAGACCAAAGAGAGAGCAAGAAGATGTCATTATCGCTACTTTGAGCTCAAAGGGCTCAGAGATAATCAGATTGAAAACTCAATCAACTCCCAATGGGGGGAGTACCTTGTATTCGGATTAGTCTCCGGTTACCTTGAGAGTTTCCCTTTAATTGGGTCTTTTTTTATCCTCACAAACATCATCGGAAGCGCATTATGGGCGAGCAAAATGGAAGAGGCAAGCAGGATTAGCTTTGTGGAAAGAGAGGCCTCTACAGAGAGGAAAGTATGCAGGCGGATAAAGTCTAAACGAAGCCTGGTGGACTTGAAGCCTAAAAAGAGCTTTGTTGATCTCAAGGCTAAGCGGAGCTTTGTGGATTTGAGAAAAAAGAGGGTATAGGTAATGTGATTTGTTTTTGCTTTAGTCAGACAGTAGGCGATGTTGATGCAATGTCTGGAGAACTTGAGGGAGACTTTGTCGGGTTGTGAAAAAGCAGTAATGAACTTTTCGAAGCATTTGAGCTCTTATCATCGATGTGCTCGCCAAAAATGATAGTCACAACCTCAGCTTCGAGAGAAATTAGTGATTGTGGAAAGACTATGGATACTTTGGACGCTCTATACCAACTTGCGAAACATCTTTTCGATGAGCTCGATTGTAAGAGTGGTAGCCTGCTGATAATCCGCGTGCTCAACATGTGGTTACCGAGTTGCCGGTGTTGAATGACTTGGCAACAGACCTAGAAAGAAGTATTTGTGTCTATCAGCACGACGAACTAGACAAGTATTCTAACAATATTGCTCATGAGGAGCAGAGATGATATACCGTTTAGACTCATCATTGTTTTTCCATCCATCAAACAGCTACTAATCTTGATGAAACTGTAGCATGTCGCTTCAGAGCACTCATAAAGAATGAGTACATGATACGCTTGTTAACTGGTGTTATGTTGCTTCTAGGGTGACCAGTTTGTGGGCTTAGGATGATCTGAAATCAAGATGAGATCTTTTGTTCTCGATGTAATCGCACCTGACAAGGATGTGTGAAAATCCGCATTTAAATCAAGGTTCAAGACAGTAGTCTTAGTCTTGAAGGGTTTATTATCTCAGAGAAAATAAGTGCCTTGAAAGTCTAATTAGACATCGACTCGAAGGACCAATACTCAAACAAATTCATAAATTTACCTCTGAGAGAAAAAGCTTCTTTATCCTTTATCTCCCCATGCTGCAGAAAGTTGAGATATGAATTTTTATATCATAGAATCTTATTTGAAAGATCTCTAGTATTATGAGCATCGTGACCTGGATAATATGTTATAAGATGACAAAACCCGTGCGAGCCCAACAAAGTTTTAAATAGGGAGTGTAACTATCGGTCTACTCAAAGCGACGAGCAAATCCATATCAGATGGTTTGACTTTCATATATATGTTGTCAAGAGGTGGGGTGCTGACGCTGTGGAGACAATTCATACTATCAAGTGGTCAATGCTGAGTTCAAAAAAAGAACGAGGCTCCATTTCTTGCATGATATGCAAAATTCCACGGAAGCATACTTGTTCAGAAGAAGTATGCATCCCACAATGCTCTCTGTAAGTATTGAGTAACCAAAGCAGCAGATCGGGGATTTGTAGATCCAGTGGTGATTCTTTTATGACAAAGAACGGCTCCAATTAACGGGCTAAGATGACCGTTATGTTTCAATTTCTCGAGTGAGAAAATGAGCCCTGTCATGAAATTTGCAAAAGTTAAGGATCCGATGCTTACAGGAAGAGTTTCTCCTGTCGAAAAAGGCTAGAGCTGGAGCCATCCTGCATAACGGTAGGATAATCGCAACATTTAAGGGTCACCAGATCCGGAGCTAGATTCGGGGGGTCGAGCCTAGGATTCTCGACATGATGGCATAATTGTTGAAAGCTCTGTTCATGTCCTGGTGCAAGTCCTTGATTGCACTGTATAGGATCAATTCTCGAAAAGAAGGACACTCTGAACACAAAAGCGTTGCTTTTATCCAGTACCTGATAACAACAACCAGAATAATTTAGCTTTTACGGCATTGTCTTGTAACCTGATCGGTTTTACACAAGGTTCTCGCCCTTAATTGAGGACCTAGCTTTTCATAAAGACAAAAACGGGAGCCAAAGGCTCACCGCTCAATTATCCTGCAGACTTTTCGTAACGTTGTGTATATACTCCGTTGGTGATGAACCATTAATTCTTGAGAAGGCACCAATAGAGATTCAGCATTCAGAGTTTGGCCTGATCTTTCGTGGGTCTTCACTGATCTATTTTTCGACGCTACCTATGCGTGGCTCGGCTTGCTGCTCAAATTGTGATAGTCACAGAGAGGTTACCTGTTGAGGGAAGAGATAGGGTTAGAGGTTGGCTGCCAAGGAAAATAACTGGAGACTGAACGAGTTCTGTTCAACTTTTTATCACCTTCCGTATAGATTGCTACAAAAGAGTTGTTCCCTTGCATACTTCTTGTCATAACCAGACATCATCATCTACCAAGACTGTAAATATCAAGACAAAACTCGAACCTTCAGTTGGTATTTCTCAGGTTGTCATTTACACCCATGCACCTCTTGCGATATATATGGAAAACAAATATATAGGGCCCCCCTCCGCTTCGCTTCAGTGCCCATATATTTGAGCCATCCTAACACCTCCCAATATGTCGCTCAAACTCCCCCAAGCGCCCAATGCTGGGCTTTTCAAACAGGGCTACCAAACCCAAACGAGTCAGGACGGAGCCGTCGTGCGAAACATACAAGCCTGCCGAGAGATTCTCAGCATGTGCGCGACTTCATTAGGCCCATGTGGCAAAAACAAGATCATAGTGAACCATCTTCAGAAAATTTTCATAACAAACGATGCTGCCACGATGCTCCATGAACTAGACGTTGTTCATCCTGCGGTAAAGCTGCTGGTGATGGCTTCCAACCAACAGGATCAGGAGATGGGTGATTTTACCAACTATGTAATTGTATTTGCCGGAGAGCTTTTAAATCTGGCTGAAAAATTAATTGCCACAGGTCTTACTCCTCCCGAGATCATCCAGGGCTACACCATGGCTAATAAGTTTGCCCTGGAGGAACTGGAGAGGCTTTGCGTAGACGAGGTTAGTGATTTGCAGAGTAAATCGCAGCTTCTCAAAGTGATCAAACCTGTTGTAGCGTCTAAGCAACCGGGAGCGCAAGATTTGATTTCGGATTTGATTGTAGATGCCGTTCTCAAAGTTTTGCCGAAAAACCCTAACGGATTTTCCATGGACAGCGTACGTGTGGTGAAAATTATGGGAGCTTCGCTTTCATCTTCCTTTGTTCTCAACGGGATGGTTTTCCCGCGTCATCCCGAGGGACACGTCAAGTCGGTGTCGCAGTCAAAGGTTGTTGTTTTCACGTGTCCTGTTGATATTTCTGCCACCGAGACAAAGGGAACCGTTTTATTGCACAATGCGCAGGAGATGCTGGATTTCAGCAAGGGCGAAGAGTCTCAACTCGATCAAATGGTGAAGGAGATTGCCGATACAGGCGTGCGTGTAGTTATAGCTGGTTCCACCGTTGGAGAGCTGGCACTTCACTATATGAACCGTTACGGGATTCTTGTTTTGAAAGTTGCCTCAAAATTCGACCTCCGTCGTGTTTGTCGTGTTTGCGGAGCCACCCCACTTCCAAGACTAGGCGCTCCACTCCCAGAGGAAATGGGTGTTATTGGGTCTGTAAAATCGCAGGAAATTGGTTCCGACCAAGTGACGGTTTTCGAGCAGGCTGACAAATCGTACACCTCCACCATTGTGATTCGTGGGGCCACTCAAAACTCTTTAGACGACATTGAGCGTGCCATCGACGACGGCGTAAGCGCTTTCAAGGGACTCTTGCGTGACCCGAGACTGTTAGCTGGCGCTGGTGCCGTTGAGGCAGAACTCGTCAGAAACATCATCTCCTTCGGAGACCGCACTCCGGGTGTTTTACAGCTCGCCATCAAAAAATACGCCGAGTCCTTTGAGATCTTCCCGCGTCTCCTTGCGGAAACTTCCGGACTTGACGTTAACGAAGCACTGCCCAGACTTTACAAGGCGCACGCAGAGGGCGGTAAACATTTCGGCATCAACATCGAAGCGGAGTCTCCTGAGGAAACGGTTCTGGATGCCAAGAAGGAGGGTATTTTGGATCTCTTTGTAGCCAAGCAGAACGCCATCAAACTCGCGTGCGATGCAGCTTGCACAGTGTTGAGCGTGGACCAGATTATCGTGGCAAAGAGAGCTGGCGGCCCCGCCATGCCTCCGCAGCAGCCCAAACCAGGTAACTGGGATCAGGAGGATTAGATGTAGGCTAAGAAATCAAGCTTTTTTCTTCACATAAAAGTTTTGATTAAAGCAATATATATCCCATTACTTGTATTATTGCCATTGACACTGGTATCTGTCAAAGGTTGACTAAATTACGCAGACCCTCTGTGTTTGAGCCGAAAAGGTTTTTTCACGTCCTCAAGACTGAGTCAAGTGGATCAGCATTTCCATCAATTGAAAACATCCATGCGCGATCATCTCTTGACTGAGGTATTCACCCCAGAAAATGTTCTAGTAGTAACATGATTTATATGTTGAAAAGACTGACTTGCAGCTCTAGATTTCTCCCCAATTATCACTGGTAGTAGTAGTTTAGTTAATTCAATAATCAGCTGCAAGTGAAATAAAGGTGCTCATTGCTTTGTTGTATGCAGTTTCAAATTCTGCAACTCCCCACGAACTATTAAAGAGCGTTATTGATCGTTTTCTCGTTCTCGTAGCTGACATCCACAAACAGATCAAATCTCGCTTATTAATTTGTCATGTCGAAAGACTTCGACCCTGGTGTGCTTCACGAAGAAAAGGAGCACATAAAGCTGAAAAAATGGACTTTTTGCCTAAAGTGAGCCCTGCATTGTTCAGAAAAATGGTATCTATTGCCTCAGTACGTCTATAGCCTGTGCTGCTCCATTGGTTGCCAGCCCTGAAGCTTCTGCCTCTTTTTGAATAAATCGGTGAGTGTCTTCTGTTTTCCAGACAGATGGTGCACCTCTGCAGAATGTTAAATGACCGTTCTGACTTCGATTCGATTTAATGTGAGCAAAACAGTCCTCTTTCTGGGGAGCCTAGTTATTCTAGACTAGAATAATATTGTTCTACTGGATATCCCGCTTCAGGATATCACCAATCAGGAAAAAATGGACAGATGACGAGTGGAAGTGTCAGCATCAGTTTTTCTCTTTGATTGTGTTGTGCTCATGGTTATGCTCAGTTGACCATACTTAACTAGCTGACCACACTCTTTATATACGGAATCAGACTGATACCTCTTATCTCCGGGATTATTGTAGTTGGCCCTATCAGGAAATATAGATTTTTTCATGGTTTATACTTAGCTGCATCTTATTGATCACATGCAGCACACATGATGTAAGAGATTTGGAGATTTCAATCGTGGTCAATGTCCTCAAATTGGTCAGGCGACTTCAAATAAGCAAAAGCGAACCCTGAGATTCAAAGTGTGGAGATATTATGTTTACTTAACATGGTACTGAAGGTAGCTTACTGCGCTTCACGAGACTTTCATTATGGGACATATCTTCAAGATTCCGTCGGAGAAGTATCACTTTATATTTGTGAAATCTATTTACTATCGAGAAAACTCCATCTGCAAATAAGCGATTACGTAATCATGAATTTGAGGGCCAAGGGCGAGTTGGAGAGACCCACTTTTTAGCGATTTTGATAATGTTTTAGATAAAGCAACGATATCGGCTCAAAATTGGCGTTTCTCTTGACTAATCCCGTTCCGAAAGGTGTAGAAAACGCACATCCTCACACCGTCTACAATTAGCGAATATGAAGTGCGCGAACAGATTCCTTCAAATGCGTCTGTTCACTCATCATGGTGGGCTGGGAGATTTCGTTGATGATAAATTATAGGGAAAATTATTTTATACAAACGCAAATGCGCGAAATTATGTTATATAACACTCAATGCACTGTTTAACTAACGATTCTGCAGAATCGTGCATTTTCATACATTTTATTCAACAAAAGCAATATAAATGTTCAAATTGGGTCAAGATGTCCGATGTGAATGATTGCAATGGCCAAGATCGACTGCTGGAACTTATGTTCCATATGAAGCTCACGTGACATTAAGTGCATGAAGATGCATATCGTTCATGCACGACGGACTATATAAGTAGCTTTTATATTCCTCAATACTTGGAGTGAGTCCGAATATATCTTAGTACCCATAGTACCCGTTCTAATAGGTTATGAGCCCTCCGTTCTAATATCGACGCATAGAGATAACAATAGATGGGATATCCCAACATCAGCGTCAGTTTAGCTTTAGAGAAAGTCGATATAAACAGTAGGGTTGACTTTGTTCGATCGCCACATACGGGGGTATTGATTGTCTGGCACTACAAGGGATACATTTTATGATAAAGAGGTGACTGAGTTACGAAGCTCATCATAAGCTTGCGCTGAAAAGTCTGCATACAATTGCAGAGAGGGCCTTATCTCAGTTCAAAAATGCTAAAAACAACTCTACATCGTTCATCGACTGGGAGTGGTTTCTGTTGGAGAAGAGAGGCTCAGTAGCACGCATCGGTAAGAAGGAGGGGATGCTGCGATATTGGTTCTGGAGGAAATAAAGCAAAGTGTGGAGATCTGGAAAAATGAAATATATAGCAACGGGACATCATCATGGAAGGAGAACGAAAGTTGGGATGTGAATAAAAGTTAATTTTCAGGCCTTTGAATGATCAATTTTCCTCTTTTCGTAGTTCCATCTCCTTATCATGTTACTCTCATTGGTCATGCCAACGGTTTCGGGAGCTACCGGTTTGAGATATCTTTGTCCACCTGTTAGGAAAGCGTGAATACTTGTGGCTGGGTGAGGCAGATTCTGTCTTTTGAGTTGCAGTTTTCTACCTCACTGGAAATTTGTTGTTTCACAGCAGAAGCATTCGCCGGAGATAGAGAGCACATTCTGAACTTGTCATCAAATGATATCTTTCTATCCTCCAGGGCAGCTTTTTTCTCGTAGCACTCCTTTTGAGCTTGCTCCTGTTTGGCATCTATCCCACCACGTTGAAGCTTGAGATTATATATATAGTTGTAAGTGGCATAAAAATGAGAGTCACTCAAACACCTGAGATATCCGTTCACCTTCAGCAGGCGATCAGCAGCTATGCCAATACGGTCGTTGCTGATTTCTACAAACTCAGGGATTCTCTCCGTAAAGGTCCTCTCCATTCTGGAATGTTCTCTTTGTTGCAATTGAGCCTCAGTCTCGCTTAGAGCCTGGTGCTCTTTTCTGTTCAACCCTATGGGGATGATACAGATACGTTGTCCAACTTCTTTCGATCTCGAACAAATGAAAACCATCCTCTGTTCTGCTACGGATTTTTCTTGGACATCCTGTTGGTCTTTGTGTTCTTGGAGGCAAGATATCCTCACTGAGAGAGTCGTCTCCCGACCCAGCAACAAAATTATCAAGTATATTGAGTAACATAGAAAATACGCACAAGACGTCTGGTAGTGGTTGACGAAGCAGGGGACATCTGAAGCAAGACTGATTATAATGAACAGCTCTTTATGGATCGCTGGCATTAGTCAATGTAGTACCGTGTAGAAGACAGAGCAATATATATATCAAAACGGCCTTCAACGGCTGCACTTCCCGCTGCATTTCGCATTATTTCGAGGCTCTAGCTTGTTGATCAATAGGACAAATTACTTACAAAATGGATTTCCCTCAGATATCAGTCGCTTACATCAATCGAAATCCTGGAGTTATGCAAGCAATTCCATTTCCTTAACATAGATAGGTCTGACATTGAAGAGAAGCGAAATGTCTCTTCGTTCGATGTATATTTTGTTGAAGAGTGAGTATTACTATACTGCTAACCAAATAGATTTATACCGTAAAGCCAGTCTGTGGTCCAGCAATGTGGATCGGATTCATGAGGCACGACGCCTGTTTTCACATATAAAGAAAGCGCAAAGCTACGTTATGAGAGAGAGCCGATCTGAGAATCTATCGGTTGTCCTGTTTTGCATAAGTCTATTAATTTATGATCCACTGCAGGATGCATTGCGTGCTGCAGTGGACCGCATAGAAGTTCTGTTAAGAATATTTCGAAGGGGCGACCGCCCCCAGAGGCCGAAGGACTTGAGATTGCGGTTGTCAACCAAATTCCTGCGGGTGATATTTTAGATCGAGACACACTCGAGATGTTGGTAGCGTTATACTACAGATATCCCCCACAGAGTGGATAAGACCTTATGCTTGCCATATAAGCAACGCAGACAAAGATCTGCGTAATAAGAGGCGACTTGCATTATCAGGAACAATATGACGGTGATCTATGCAAGATAGACTCTGTTGAGCTCTAGAATTTAGCATTTGTTGAAGAAAATGGCAGCCGTCAGATATGGTAGGTATAAAAGGAGACGTTCCGTGCAATTGTTGTGCAATTGGAAAATATATCTATAGTGAAATGCTAGACACGAAGAATATTGTCAATACAATTTTAAACCCACTTTATTTCACCCTTTCCTTAGCAGACTCGGTCAGACAATCCGCTTCGCTTCATTCTTTTAAAAGTGCGTGCATTTCAAAATAACACCGCATAATATGGCACCGTTTTTCCACAAAAGGAAATCCAAGAAGAAAGAATCCGAAGGTAAGGAAACTTCTCCCCGATCATTGAGCTCGAGCTCGCCACGTAGCGATGTTTCCAAGCCGTCATCGAGTGGATTTGTGGTTCACACAAGGGGCAACCCTATACGGACCCCACCTCCCATCCCACAGCAATCGCCTCAACAAGCTCAAAGGCCGTTTCAACAGCCACTGCGTCAATTGCAGCCGCCTCAGTTTCAGCAGCAGCATCATCAGCCACAACAGCAAACCCAGCCGCCCCAGTTCCAGCCTCCCCTTTCCTTTCCGCAAACCACAAACGGAGAAAGTTTCCCAACGCCAGTCTCCACCATCGGATCGTCTCCTGGTGAAATAAGGGCGGACCCAGATCCGCGATCTTCGGAACCTACACCTTGGAACCGGATCAAACTTTACAACTCGCCGTTCCCGCGGTACCGCCATACCGCCTCGTCCATATCTTCAGAAGATGGAACCACCTTTGTAATGGGCGGGCTGCGTGAAACTAACGTTTACGGTGATATTTGGATGGTTTCATACCTTAAAGATTTCTCTGCCTACTTTGCCAAACCCATAGAAAACCTCGAAAGGGTTCCTGCACCGCGGGTAGGACATTCGTGTATTCTAATCGGTAACGCTTTTATTGTGTTTGGCGGTGACACGGTAGAAACAAATGAGGCGGGCGATCTGGATGACAACCTCTATTTTTTTAACATCAATTCACTCAAATGGACCATTCCAAGCCCCAAGGGCCCTAAGCCACCGGGGCGGTACGGCCACACCATTTGCGTAGTCACCTTCCAGAACCCAGAAAGCGAGTCCGCTTCCGACGGATGGTCCAGCTACTTGTACGTATTTGGAGGACAACTGGATACGCAGTATTTCAACGATCTTTGGTGTTTTGACTTGTCAAATTTCAGGAAACCCTCGACTCACTGGAGACGAGTCGAACCGAATGGCGTAACGCCTCCTCGACTGGCTAACCACTGCATGTGCGTTTATGGCGACTGTTTGTATGTTTTCGGAGGTAATAGGGGCGATGAGCTTTCCAATGAGCTGTTGAAATTTGATCCTTCCAGTGACACGTGGAGTGTTTGTAAATTGAAAGGTCCCTTTAATCCGCCTGCAGTGGAAGAGCACTCGGCAGCTTTGGTGAAAAACTACCTGTTTGTGTATGGCGGGAGGATTGATGATGATAATACGAGCGATGTGATGTTTATCATCAATCTGGACGATATGCATTGTTTTTCTGTGAAGTCGGATCTGTACGGCTACCCGGGATTCCGATGCGGCCATTCGATGACGTACGATGTGAGCGAGGAAAAGCTGATTGTAATGGGCGGAGATCAGCGGGACGAGATGACGGCTTTTGAAAAAAATCAGAATACTGGGGCGTCCGATTTTGAACTCGAGCCCACTTTTATCTACGAGTTTGATCTTGAGAGGCTGAATGAGTTTATTGATGAGGATGATCTGAGAGCTTTGGTTGAGGAGGTGGAGGAGGGGTCGACGGAAAGGGCGGCGCAAGTTCCCACCGCCCCAGATGTATCCGGGTCGTCTGTGGACACTTTTGCGCAGGTAACCTCGTCCACCCCTGTACAAGAGGCTGTACAAGAGGGGCGGTCGAATTCAATAACGTCACAGGAACTTTTTGCCGAGTCTACTCGGAGGGAGTCTTCTGGGGCTACCGAAGGTGAGAGGGATTTTTCTGGGGCTGCTCAAAGAGGATCTACCCCCAGCCCCATTCCGAGACAATCTACTCCTACCCAGGATTTCTCTCCAAGAGAATCTACCCCCGGCCCCATTCTCAGACAATCTACTCCTACCCAGGATTTCTCTCCAAGAGAACCGTCTCCGGTATCTCCTGGCACGCCGCCCCAGTCGGCTCAACTGAGCAAGCTCGACGACTCGCCCACCGCCCGTTTGGGGCGGTTTTACAACGAGTCTGCAGAAACTCTCGGTCAGCTTCCTGGCGGGTTTCCAGAAAGCTCTGCTGATCTGAGAGAAGAGTCTGCCGTGAGAGAAAGCGAGGTCGATATCCCCAGCGAAAAAAATTATCAGGAGGAGCTGGTTGAAATGTCGCAGAAGCTCAGCTCTCTCAGACAATCCATGAACGAAAAGATTGAAGTCGCCAACGACAAGATTATCGAGCTGGAGTGTAAGAATCAGCAACAGGCCTCGGAGATAGCCAGATTGGGAGGGTTTGCCAGAGAGGCCACCAGAGAGGCCACCAGCGAGAGAACCGATTTCATGGAGGGGGAAAGAAACTTGGAACAACCAGACGCACAACAAGTCTCTCTTTCTAACAAACTTTCCCACCTCACAAACGAAAACGCACAGCTTCAATCGCAAGTGGAAAAGTTCAAACCGTTGGTGGACTCGCAGATTATCAACCTTGAAACGCTCAATCAAGTTATTAAATCCCAAGAAACCACCATCGACCAACTCAACAATGCGCTCAACACGCAGATCGACCATCAGAAGGAGATCACGCGGCTCAGGTCCGAAAATGAAACGCTTCAGGCCGAGTGTAGCAGAGCTCGCTCTTTGCCCTCGCCCGATCTTCACGACTCCATATCCAGCATCACTGCTAGAATGGATGAGCTGGTGGTGATGTGGGACAAGACTAAGGAACCAATGGGCAGGGACGAAACTTTTGTTCAGCAGCTTCAAGACCAGATCGACAACTTACTTCGAATCAATGCGGAACACGAAACGTCGTCTAAAAATCTGAAATCCGAACTAGAAACCGCCCAGAGCTCAGCCAAATCGTTTGCAGACTTGGAGCGCCGCTTTAAACAGTCGATGCAGAGTCTTAACAGTACGCACAAGGCGCTCACGCTCTCGCAGTCAGAACTGGAGAAGCAAAAAGAGCAAAATAGGAGACTCATGGAGGAAGTGGAGGAGTTGCGTGTGTTCAAATTGAGTGCAAGGAAAGCCGGCTCCCGTAATGTGACTCCTCTGATGGAGTCGGAGGATTTCGAAACCACAGAACCAGAAGATGATAGTGAGCTGCGTGCGCATTACGATATGAGATTGAAGGATCTTCAAGCGGATCTGTTTATCATGACACAGGAGAGAGATCAACTAAGACAGGATTTGATTGTGGTGAAGAAGAAGCTGTTGATCAGTGAAGGGAAGTAGGTTGTAACGAGGTGAAAAATGTATTATTGCGACGAAGCGCAAGCTGAAGGCGAAGATGGTGTACGGACTGTCATTGGTAAGATCTTTTTGCACTCAATTTTGTTTCAGGACTTCCTCTGAACCACAACAGCCACAATATAATAAACATGGCCAACGCGTCATCTCCTCCACAATTGCCATTTACAATTTGCAAGTAATCGACACTAAATGAATAGCTAATCTTTTTTGCACCAATGCCTTTATATTCTATACCATTATATAAATACATATAGCCCATAATGAATGCTGCTGGTAACGAAGAGAATCGACAGTGTCAAGACGGTTTTATGATTCGGGGTAGATCCGCACCCGGTCATCTCAACCTCGTTTCGTCTTATAACTCTAATGTAAAGGGCTCAGGCGACTGCGATGGAGTGTTTTTCTGAGACATATATGGCGAGCGTCATGTATAAAATGAAATTTTTATTATCCGTCTTTCCTACTTTGATCCAAAGTAATCAATCTGCGGTACGATAGAGACAGAGACGGCTCCAAGCCACACGGAACCAAGCCAGAAAATCGTTCACAAAGCAGTATCAGACAAAGCATGCACCTCCTAGAAAACCGAGAATTATCAGGTGGGAATAGCACTAGTTCTACTAGGTAATAGATGTTATATCCCTCCCATACTTCTCGTAACAACCAGATTGCGTTGTCTACTCTACTATATCTGTAAGTGACTTATATGTATGTGCGATAGAGAGAAGCGAGGAGCTTAAGCCGTCAAGCGCAAAGTACCAGTGTTGGGAAAAAACATGAACCAAAATGAATTTCTGCCAACAAAGAGTCGTTTTGACTTGTTGCGGAGAATAAATAGGCTCTCTGAAAAAAACAATTTTCATTCTACTTTTTTAGTAAAGAATACCGCTGTTTGGCGTAATTAATTGAACTTTCAGCTTGGAGTAACCATGTCCGACTCTAGCAATACCTAAAAAGAAGGATTGTGGTTTGCCCCAGTTAAGTGTGGAAAATTAACGGAAGCAGTTTCCATAACCTCGCTTTAGAAGTAGCTTCTATTCCCTGTAGCCCTGTTTCTTTTGAAAGGCTCTCATCTGTTAGTAGAAACTTCATTACTGAAAGAAGAGTTCCTTCATCCTCTGAGTTATGAAAAAGGCGCTTGTTCTAAGTGACTACCTGCGCTCAAAGCGCAGTTCATTCAAGTTCTTGGAAAATGATTCATGTGTCTTGTACTTAAGTTCTGAAGCCGCATGTACCATGATTATATATTTCCTCTTACACCTCTTTTGCAATCATGCAGAAGTGTGGAGATCGTGATTTTGCATGTCCCTGCGGATGCTTTCACTTTTTACGCACATCCTGTTGGAGGCCTAACTTTGCTTCTTCATACAACATACCTACTCGTATACACTTACTTCTTTTTATACTTTTTTTGAATATTTTCAGAACATTCTGCTCACATCATTCTGGAACCTTCCACATGCACGTATCATGCATGACTGCATATCACGTGCATATCACGTGCAGAATATCTAATTCCAACACATCCTACATAAGACATTGGATTGATGAACAGGTCTTCCGACCTTTAACCTCTAGGTAAATTTAGATATCTTGAAAAAAAAAGAGAGGCAATCGAGAAAAGGGTTTGTAGCTACTCGTAAGGGTTGAGGCCCACCAGAACCTGACACTACTCAGTATATTGTTGTTGTAAACGTGACACATGAACACGAAGTCAGGCTATTTAGATGATTTATACAATGGAACTTTTATGTGAAAAAAAAAAAGTTACGCTGACACCATCTGTTTCAATCGATTGCACTCGGAAGGCAATCTCCGGAGTAAGCAGCTACTGACTTAACAAAGACAAATGGTAGAAGAACCACCTATCTTCTGAAAAATATTTAATTCCACGCTCCTGGTTTTGAAGCGGTCTTTCCCAATCTCCCCCGGATTCTGGTGACATTTGCCCGTTGCAGCGTCTTGTGGTTGTGGATTCTTTCATATAGCAGTGTTGGAGAGTGAGTATTACTATACTACCAACTAGATATATTTATACCGTAAAGCCAGTTTGTGGATCGGATTCATGAGGCTCGATGCCTGTTTCCATATATAAAGGAAGCGCAAAGCTGCTTTATGAGAGAGAGCCGATCTGAGTCCGATCCACATTGTTGGACCACAGACTGGCTTTACGGTATAAATCTTTATAGAAAGTAGTATATCAATACTCACTCTCCAACAAATAGTGTTTCATCTTGTTGAATCTCCCAGCAAATAGTTGGAAGAGTGGAACAACGAGAAGCTACTGGATGTTGCATTCTTAGATATGCCCAACTCGGAGGATCATTTGAAGGTATAGCACGGAATTTAAAGACAGACGGTGCAATTCTTTTATTTTATTCCTCGGTAACGCAGATATTGGATGCTGTGAAGGAAGTGCAATCGAATAAGGGCTTGCGGTTGTCGCACATCCGAGCTATGGAGTTCATTCCAGGAGCCGGTGGGGGGATGCGCGAGTGCAATGTTGGATTCGCCACTATACGCTTTACAGGACGTAATCATGATTTTAGAGTGAGTCCAACGGCGACTAGTCGACCTGAAAGTTGCAAAACCCACTTCTTCGCGAATTTGGGAAGGCTTTAGGTACAGCTTCAGGGATAAACGCTATAATTAGAATTGGCGCGCGGTGAAATTCTCTGCTAAACTAGTTGCCCAAATCGGTAGTGCGCCAATCACTTTTCTAGTAATGCCCAAGGCAAGTAGTCGACTTGCGAAGTTGAAAAGTCAAACAACGTTAGCAATTTTTTGAAAAAGCTAGAGCTTGATCAGGTGATCATAAAATGCAAGTTCGATTCTGCGTGCGGTGAAATTTTCTCTACTAAACACGATCGGAAAGGGGTGGAGAGTGCACATCCTGACACCATCGACCTTAAGTATGGTGACGCCATAATTCAATCACAAAGAAACGTAAAGATGGAAGCACGGTTAGAGTTGGAAGAGTCATAGATTTTCAGGCTCAGAAAATTGCTCTGCATTAACTGGCAACATTATATGTATGATATATAGGAACTTTTGAACTAGTAGAATTTTTTTTTTTTTTTTTTTTTTGATAAAGTACCCATATACTGCTTGAAAAGCCATCAGGGGCGAGCGGCATGCCAATAGCCGAACAGTGTGAGACTCCAGCTCACAACCTTGGTCAAAGGTGTAGATTACTGTGACTTGCGTCCTTACACGACCCATATATATAGACATATATATATACATGCTCTCCAATGAGATGGAATCGGCCAATTACAACCCGTTCGGCGACCTCATTGAGCTGTTTGACACCCCGGGATCGCTCTCAGAGCTGCCTGAGCTGCTGAACTACACCCACAGATACAAACTGTCGATCGAGAACGAAATTGAGATGGACAGAGATGCATACACGCGTTTCCAGCAAAACAAAGACACAGATCTAGACTCTCTCACTAAGGAGCTACAAGATTTGGTGTCACGTGTTGAGGAAACACACTCGCTGGCGGACTCGACCGAGTCGGTCATCGATGGCATGACTGGGAGTATTCGTTCTTTAGATAGTTGTAAAAAAAACCTCACCCTCTCCATGACCATTATAAAACGGCTGCAAATGTTGGTGACGGCGTTTGAGTCTTTGGAGCAGTTGGTTGATGCTAAATCTCGACAGTATGACGAGATATATGATCTTTTGAACGTTGTTCTGCAACTAACGGCCCATTTCCAATCTTACAAAAGTATAGACGACATCAACACTTTGACGAGAAAGGTGGGCAGCATTAAAACTAAATTGGTGGAGCTTGTTTTTGAAGATTTCGAAAAAGGAGTAGATTCGGGTAATTTGGTGCGAGCGTGTGATATTTTGGATACTCTGGGACCTTCATACCACCAAAAACTCTCAAACTGGTTCATTAGTAGGCAGCTGCGAGAAGTGGAGACGATATTCAATTATGAAGACGAAGCCGGTTCTATAGATAACCTTGGTAGAAGGTTTC
Organism: Citeromyces hawaiiensis; assembly: GCA_030567395.1. NCBI lineage: Eukaryota > Fungi > Ascomycota > Pichiomycetes > Pichiales > Pichiaceae > Citeromyces > Citeromyces hawaiiensis. The sequence continues at coordinate 20,441 of JAJLSF010000410.1, forward strand.
TTATGCTGAAACGGATACTGGGCACACTTGAATCGAAGCAGTCACGTGTGTTTCCCGAGGAATGGCAGATTCCACTGGGGATCGCTCAGCGGTTTTGTGAACTTACGAAGAATGATTTAAAAGTCGTGCTGGCTAGAGATCAGCGCATTTCTGGTGATAGAGTTGACATACAGCTTTTGATGACGTGCTTGACGGAAGTTTTGAATTTCGAGACTTATCTCAATGGGAAATTCGATAATGCGTTTGAGAACTCGATAGCTTGTGTTTTTGAACCCTACTTGAGTTTGTGGGTGCAATACCAGGACCGTCAGATTGACGAAAAGTTTCTCCATTTCCTGAAACCGGATCTTTTACTGAAAAAAACCGGCGGAGAAGATACTGTGAATGTTCTTGAGTCGTCCACCGACTTGTTCCGGTCGTTCCGACACCTATTGAACCAGCTTTCCAAGCTCTCGCAAGGTGAGCCGCTTGAGAAACTGGCTTTGTTATTCACAAAGTACTTGGCGCAGTACAACACTCGTATTTTGCAACTTATTTTGCCAGACGAAGCTCAGCTCCGGAAATGCTCACCGCAGGATGTAGAGTATATATGTCTTGTGCTTAACACGGCAGACTACTGCTCGATAACGAGTAAGCAGCTGCAACTGAAACTGGAGTCTATAACGGGGAAACCCGCGTACAACGATCAGTTTGATCTCTGCATCGATGGTTACGTTGCTCTGATCAACGACTGTGTCAACGGCATGCTCTTTAAAATCGATCAGGAAGCTTCCTTGTGCTGGCGTGAGATGGAAAACGTCAACTGGAAGCATCTGGAAGGGATCGCCGAGTCCCGGTACGTGTTGCATCTCAAGCAGGTGCTGGACGACTACACCAAGATCATATTGCCGAATCTCAACAGGAAAATATATGCGAAGAGCTTTGTGAACAAGCTTGTTGAGCTGATCATCAATGAATTCGTGGCACAAGTGGTGAAATTGAGACCCGTCACTGAAGCTGCCAGTGAGCAGCTCCTTCTGGACCTCTCAAATATAAAAGTCATCTTGTCCAACGGACATGGGGACAAAGCTGTTCTTGACAATAATGTCACCAGTGTTGAGCGGGTATTAAAGATTTTGCTTGTTAAACCAAAACCGCTGGAAAATTTCATTTCCAATTATTTTTTCGTCATTCAGGACTCCAATTTCTCCAATTTCCTGAAAATTTTGGCACTCAAAGGTTTGGATTCAGATAGACGTGGTGATCTGGACTTGTTTCGCACATGTCTCAAAAATTACCAGCAAGACACACCAGACGCGAATCATCCAGAGCTGCAAGCGTCTTTTGAGTTTTTGGAAAACATAACTCTTGAGAAAGAGTCTCCCCTTACTCCAGTTGCACAATCGGGTCCATCTTTTGCCAACTTTTTTCATCATAACACCTCCCCTGCGTCCCCCACTATCAATACCCTTAATAACTTTACAAAGAGACTGAAAGGGCCCGACATTGCTGTCAGCCGCGAGAGCTTTGAGAAAAATTTGATGAAAACTTTTGGAAATGAGGAGGAGGGGCTGAACCTGAATCAAATAGGACGGTTTTTCTCAAAGAGGAGGGGGTAATGTTAAGAACAATGGGTCCACTGAGTGCTTTGGTGCATTCTGCCATTGCATATTTGCGACTGAAGAGGATCATCGTCTGGGCGACTCTATAATCAAGTTGGAACTCTACTGTGGAACTAACAGCGTATATTAGTTGACTACGTGTGCCTATGTAGATGCCTCTCTGGATAGGCCATGTCTTCAGAATCTAGCTTCTCTTAGCTTGAACTGTTTCGAGGTAAGCCCCATGAGCAGCTAAAACAGTCTAAGCCTCCTGGGGAATTCAATAAGATGCACCCGAAACCATGCTTGGCATGTGAAACGACGCACATCCGATTGTTGTGAAGCTCGCACAAATCTGCATGAAACTGTCGCCGGCACAAGGTGGGTGTTCGATTGATACACCTCGTCTCAGCCGTTGGTGATCAATGTAAAGGATTGATTGCATACAGGCAAGGAGGCGAGCTGTCTCTGCTTTCCGAGCATCTTTTATACGACAGAACGTCATGTTTGAGCTTCTACCGCCGTTTTCTCATGTCAATTTCGTGAGTGATAAAATTTCGTGATTGAGGATGTTCTCGTCGATTTTCTCATGATTTAATGCCAAAATAGCATGCAACCAGTCGCCAAAAAGCTATTGAAAGTAACTGGGGCGGTAACGGACTTTGACTCTGTCGTGATTTGACAGGTTTTGCGAATTACGCCTACTTCTGGCGTAGATTGGAACCAGTTAAAGGTTGTCAGATTATGGTCTATGGTCTGGTCTATGTTTCAAGAAAAATGATCAGATCAGATCAGATCATAGATCAATCGACGGCTTATCTGCAGGGACATGCACAATCATCCTCCACACTTCTGTATGATTGCAAAAGAAGAAGAGCAAAGAACTGTTCATGGTACTAGAATTTGAGTCATTCTTGAACCGATACACATGAATCATCTTCCATGAACTTGAAAGAGCTGCCCTTGAGCGCAAGTAGTCATTCTCTTCGATGTCTCAATGGATGGAGAAACTGATTTTCTCCGTAATGACGTTTCTGCTCCCAGAAAAAAGCCGTTCACAAGAAACAGAGTTACACGGATTAGAAACTACCTCTACAGCGAGGCTATAGACGTTGGTCCTTTCTGCGAACTGCCCACACTGAACTGAGGTGGAACTGGATCTTTCTATTCTGGTATTGTTAATGTAGGACATGCGTCGTGGATATTTTGCATCTGTTGCTCAAATTCTATGGATATTTTGGACTGTTTCCCAGTCTATAGTAATCAGGTCACGTGACTCCAGGGTCATAAGATCTAAAATCTCTGAATTTCTTTTTCTTTTTCTTTTCACTCAAAGTTTCATTAAATTACAAATTTGACCTTCTTTATATTCTGTTCGTCTTTCGTCATTTCTGTTCCTTGAGAGTTTTCATGTTTCTCTCATGTAGAAATTGATCCTTCAGCTTTATGTTAATCTTACTGTCGTTGTTGGACCTCTTTTAGATATGTGCGGTTTTGGAAGCATCGAACATGTCTCATCAATTATACATTTCTTATTCTTTTTGTTCTTTTCACTTGAAAGCTTTATTGAATTTCGTATATAAGATATAACGCCAATCAGCTCTTCAATCTGTTATTCATCAGTGCGGTTTTCTGAACGTAATTTCTATGATCCTTCGAGCCTCTAACTGTGCTTCCATTTTTTCAATTCTCTGGAATTCTCCTTCATTATCAAGCAAGCTCTGTTTTGAAAAGATGGCGCATGCTTCATTGCACGTCTACCTTCTTTGATCCAGCTTGATATATGTTTTATATATATCGATGATCTGAAGTGATCCATTATCTATAGATTGCGAGGGAAAAATGGACCAGATCAGATCAATGATCTATAGATCGCGATGATCTGCCGACCTTTAAAACCAGTGACTGGCTGCAGCTATTTATAGATTAATAAGGCTACTTATAGTTGTTGGAGAAATGTCAAGCACTTGTGGATCTCACCTCCTCTCGTGCATGGATGTGCATTTGCATCTGCATAGATGCGGACGGAATCACACGTATGGTAATACATCCGACAGAATGGTACTGAATGATACCCACCTTGCACTGAAATAATTTAAACTATGAGTGTAAGCTATTGATTTAGGCGATGAGCCGTCTTGAAGGGCCTCATTATGACTCCTTGAGCTCATCCCAGCCTATATTTGCGTAGGTTGAAAGAAGAGAACCAGTGGTACTCAAAAGGCATATGAAAATCAATCACTCTCTGGCTCAACTCCTTTCTTTTTGACCTCGTACACAGCCAAAATATAGGATAAAAGCGTGAGATCATGAGCGGGGGCCAAACCAAAGTCAATATTTTGAAGTCAGTCACAAAGTCTCCAGCGTCCGCGTTATTAACACCAGAAAGTTTATGAGTATCTATTTCTCCGGAACAACGGTGGCAAAGGCCAGAGCGCTGTATTATACGGGAAAAGCTCAATATACAAGCTTGATGACTGAACCGTTAGAATGAATGTAAAGCTGAATAATCGGGCAGGTGTTTTTCAAAGGTGAGTTGGAGAACAAGAGGGGAGAAACAATGAAGTAGTCAGATTTCAGTGGTGGTACAATACTCAAAGAGAATGTATTGACAGCGGTAGTTGAGCACCACCCACAAAGGAAAGAGCACATGTTGAGACAAATGTAATAGAGGTACCTGCGAAGAGAGTAAAAGGGTGGACATATGTTTGATTGATCAGAAGTAGACAAAACAATATAGTGATAATATCAGATCTTTCAGTCTTTTCCCAGAACCAAAATTCGATCGTATTGAGCCAAAGTATTCAGCCACAACGAACTCTCTCACCTAATAATATGGAATGTGATCCATTTTGTAAAGTGCAGTCGATCAAGTAGATGAGCAGCTTTGGATTTTCATGCGGTGATATTCTCTCTACTAAACCTGCGCTGGAGGCGGCCCATTACGGTAGTGCGCCAACCATTTCTACGGCGAGGCCCAAGACAAAATCAAAATACGCTGATTTCGGTGTTTTGACGAAACCTTTAGATCTGGTGATAAGAGCTATTGGTTTATGTTTTGTGAAATTCTCTCTACTAAACTGGCGTTTGAAGTAAATCGGTAGTGTATCAACCACGTTTTTAGGCTAAAGGCAGTCGATTCGTAAGTTGAAAAGTCAAAAACAGCGCCCCGGCCCCAGGCAAAGAGTCGTTGGTATAACGATGTCAGTATGTTTTCGAGAACAGACAGATGAATAAAATGCAAACAGGCCACTGCAATAGTTGCGATTTCTTGCGCTTCCAAACAAGTTGTACAGGAATGATCACTTGTCAAGAATAGTGGCAGCTCACCTTCTCAAGAAGCTTCAATAAAGAGATTTCAAATGATTGAACAAAGTCTTAACATCAAACAAAGTAAGCGGTCCAAAAGTAGTAATTGAATGAATAAAAAGTCAGCTTCAAAAGTCTCAAGTTCATATTTTGTCGAGGTTATATGAGAAAATCACACATGGGCTGGTATTAGTGTGCAGAAGAACTATTGAAAGCATGTCTTGAGTGTGAATAAAGTGGAACATAATTATTTAGCTTTCGCATGCGACAATAACTGATCATTTCTCGGGAAGAGCTAAGTTGCTTCCTATGAGATGGCTATATACATTGTATATATATCATCGATTGACACGATATGACAGACTATAAATAGGAGCGAATCCTATCCAGTGCTGGCCGGCATTCTATAGTTTATAGTCACACTAGATCTGTCTTGTTTCCTGGAAAGCCGGACGTTAGCCTTTGATCATTCCCACCGACCTTGTGGGACTGACTGGATTTATGATATAAAGCTACAACTTATGTACTACGTACGTTATCGCTGACAGCTTCAAGTCTTTGCCGCTTACAAAATGCGAAAAAATCGTCCACCCTAGATCTTTATATAGGGCCCGGAAAAATTTCAGCTTGCCTTCCCTTATTTTTGATACCAGATTTTCCCCGGCAGTACCGGCCTAATTGTTAGCCTTCAGGAGTGACACCGATACCACCATGGGCAAAATGCCAGCTCAATAGAGGCAAATGAAAAAAGAAAAAATCTAGGGTCAGTTGTAGTAAGGGATTTCTTCGAACTGAGCGAATTTTCCAAAATAATCGTTCCAGTAGGCCTCCTGAAGTGATTATTTCGAATGATTTCGACTCCTCCAATATTGGTGGTTGTTTTTGTTATGGCTCTTTTTCTTTATTACTTTTTCTGTGCCTCTTATCTCGAAACTTGATGGGGCGTTCCCCGATCAAGAGTATGAAAGAATTTTTTTTTATGATGCTTGTAAAGATAGAGGGCTCATCGAGTTGAGCCTATTCTTTCGAAATGCACCGTCTAGCCCTGAAAAAGAAAGATTTGCTCTTCTGCTCTATACTTACCTATCTACTCTACTTTTGTTGTCGTATACATTCAATCTATGAGCTATTCGGTTTTGTATTTAAGTCCATCGAGCTTTACACGACCTTTTACTTTTATTATTTTTTGAGTGAAAAAAGTAAAGCTGCGGCAGCCATTTTTCGGCAAGTTTTGACCGGGAAAAAAGGGCAAACAGCTTCTTCCCCTTCTTGTCTTGCAAGGGTGAAGGTTTCTTTTTTTTTTTGGTGTAATGATATGTTGGAGAGTGAGTATTACTATACTACTAACTAAATAGATTTATACCGTTAAGACAGTCTGTGGTCCAACAAAGTGGATCGGATTCATGAGGCACGACGCCTTTTTCTATATATAAAGGAAGCGCAAGCTGCTTTATGAGAGAGAGCCGATCTGAGCATCTATCGGTTCTCCTGTTTTGCATAAGTCCGTTGATTGATCTGCTCCACTGCAGGATGCATTGCGTATTAGACCGAATAAATTATGATTTGAAGGCAAGGGTTGAGAGGCCCAAGGACCAACTGCAACCAGAGTCTTCTGCGAGTCGTATATCAAGGTACTACTCGAGTTGTTGTTGGTAGTACTAAACTACAGAGATCTCATACTCGGAAGAGTAAATAACCAACAATCACTGGAGGGCCGTATTGAAGAGCTTCAAATATCCCAAGCAGCAGGGGATGTGGGAAGGTCTTACCTAATTAGTGCGGACATAGTGATGCGTTTACAACTATCTAAGCTAGAGAAACCGTGAGGCGAAATAGACCTCTTCATAGAGAGAAGAGGATGACATAGCCACTTACGTCAGAGTGTGCATAGATACGCAACAATACCAAACAAGTGCTAACCATTTGCCCTTTGCCTCAGTCTAGCGGGCAAAAACCCCCTTTTCCTCGCAAAAAGAGCACAGCCCTAATATATGCTCACTGCAAGGGCACCCAATAAAAATGCTGCTGAATCCTTTCCCAATATCTAAATACAATCCAAACTATGCAAGAAATTATTCACAAACAAATCACCCACGTTCTGCAGACCCCTACTTTGTAGCTCTTGTCTAGCGTAGACAAATGGAACAAGAAAGCTCAGATGAGGAGAATCCTCTAGAGCCGCATTGCGATGCAGAAACACCTGGCGACACAATGTCTTGTCCACTTTATGCTCATTTTTACGAACGAGAAGCACACAAAGCACCTCCAGCGCAATGATGCAGTTGGTGAGCATTCCCGTAGAGCTTCCCCTTTGAGCCTGTTCCAACTGAGAGGCAAAATGAAGGGTCAGGGTATCAGTACCGAGTTTATCCATCACACTACCCAATTGATAGAAAGGGATATCAGGCACTTTGCGTCCGTTTGGGTTTCCTGCCCATGAAATCAAGCCGAAAATTTGAGCCGAGAAATCCTGAAGCGACGATATTGATGGCTCAAAAGGGGCTTTTTGAAGTTTTTTCAAAAGTTCACGATCAATGAGTTCCAGTTCGCTAGATAAGTCGGGCGACGCGATCTTGGAAACAAGTGCTTGCATGTAGTGGGCATCTCCCGAGGGGATTTTCTCAATCAGAAGAATCTTTACCGTCTTTGAAAGGTTAGCTATAGTATTTTTGTTTCCGGAAGCAGCCCATGCGATGGGCTTTACAGAATCAAAAATACAAAGCGTTGTGGCTATGAGAAATGGCTGCAAAAAATACTCCAATCCATTTGAAAAGCTTTCAAAAGTTATAGCCCCCAGCTCCAGCGCCAGTAAAGCATGTTTGAAAATAACGGGGATCAAGATAAAGCAGTCTTCAATCGAGGAAGACTTGATCAGTTCATCGGAAATGCCCTCTCCACCGTTGAAAATGGACCGTATCCATTCGTTAGTCAGCCTGTTGATTGGAGAAGTTGCCACGCTGAAGGCATTTTCTAGCTCTGGGTTCAGGAAAACAAGATCCCCTCCCTGAAGCAGCTTGAGCAAAAAGGTCCACGAAAAGTCTAAAGGCAGCGGGAGGTTGCTCACATCAAGGCGGTAATGTGTAGTTATACATTTCACACCGAGAAATAAAGCGTTAAACTCAACAAGAGACTCCTGGTAGTTATTATTTTGGTCCCATGAAGACTTCCAGCTTTGCATAAAGAGCAGAATCTTGCATACAAACCGATGCGGGTCGAACTGTGTCATCAAAAGGGCCACAACACCATCGTCTAAGCAAACCGCCAACAGCAGTCTGCTCAAGTTGGAGCTGTTGCCGGATTCGATGAAGGAATCAAGTGTGGAGCACAAAGCTTGCGAAAACACCAGCTTACTGCGAGCACAATGGCACTGACTCAATCGCGAAAACAATGGAATCAATCCGCTCTCTTCCAAAGACGTTAGATCCGGATCTATATCCACAATTCGATTCTGGACTTCGTTTTCGATATACTGCGAGCTGAATTTTTGCGCATCTTTTCCCACCCTTTCAGACTGCTCTTTAACAAGCTCAAAAGAGATGAGCGACTCGATAACGGCCGTTTCAAGAGACCCGTTCTTTAGGTCTGGACTAAAAGAGTCAAAAACATTTTTCACCACTTGCAAAAGCGTCTCGTGGTTTAGTTTGAGATTCTCACACAACAACGGGAACTGTATAAGCATAAATGCTTCGACATCCCTTTGGAACGGCTGATTCCGAGAAAGAAAGTGCAGTTCAAAGAGCGATTCTAACAGTTCCGATGCCACAACGCCGGGAGAAGTGAGATTAATCACCGCTTTGAATTTATCGAGAAAGATAAGCTGATCCTCCACGGTGACCAAAGCTATATATGGGATATTGCATAACCACATGATTTTTTTACTCTTGAGCCTCTTGATGTTCATCAGCGAGTTCGATGTGGACGTATTGGTGAGGTTGTTGATCATGGCTATGTTATTTTCGTTATGCAAAAAGGTCTGGTTCGTATCCAAGTTTGAAGAGGTTTGAGTTTTTGTCATTATTTCAGCCATTTTTAAGGGAGGAGTTTCAAGCATTGAGCCAATTTTACGGATAAACTCGGATAAATAAAACCACAATTTTGAATCGCAGTCTGCGATACTTTTATCAAGACACTCTGCCAATTTCTCCCAATCACCCTCTGTGAACTGTACATTTTCAAATTCTTTACTGAGGGTGAGCTGGTTTAGTATGGTACGCTGATCTGCATCTTGCAGTTGAGGTAGGATGTCTGAAAAGAGGCTAAAGATTCCGGTGATTGATTCTGGCTCGTCTAGGGCGAGATCCACAATATAACTTGTCTGACGGTTGTTCTGCCAGCAATTCACATAGAGCGGCAAGACTGAAGCGACATCAACATTTGAGTGGTGGCACCATTGGTGGAAAAGCGACCGAAATATCGCAGCATTCGCTTGTCGGCTCAAAGCGGAGTCCACTAGTTGGTCCAGGGGTATTTCCATTTCAGGTATATATATGGTGGGAGGATATATATAGGCTGAGCTTTCTCTCAGCTTTTATTTCGTTATTACTTTCAGCAATTGTTATTCCGCTATGAAAAAATTTATTTATGTTGCTCCAGTCTCTGTAATTTCTCAGCCGGGATGAGCTGTAGTGGTGTATCAATGCGACAAATGGGCCGGCATCGAATAATCGAGAGAGTCAGATATAAAGGGGGATAAGAGTCAATATTGAATAGCGCTGTATCAGGGCAATATATCAGGACTATAGTCAGCCAATTTTCGAGACAAGAAGGGTCAGGGTTCAGGAGTTTATGTCCGCTTAACTGAAGCAAAAAGGGCGAAAAGGGCATAACGGGGCGTAGAAGGGCACAAGGGCACAAAGGCACAAAGGGGCACAAAAGGGCATAAGCCTACATGTGATAACAATCTCTTTTGACGGTATACATCTTCGATGTGAGCCCTTGGCGCTGAGATGCTTCAGCCGATAACCCAGTGTCCACAAAAGTCTGCTTCTTATTACATCTATCCTCCAAACTCTTGCCTGGGCCTCATTGAAAGGGTAGGTCGCAACTCATACAAAGTTTTCCTTTTGTTAAACTGACTGGAAATTCAAGAAATAAAAAGATATTCCTGGTAGCTCTGTATTCAATTTATCTCTCTGCACCCGAGAAAGCTACTCTTACACCTTAGGATCCATGCCTTATTTTGAAGGGCATGAACTTTGCTTTATGCCACAGCCCTATAACATTAGTATACGATGATATCTGCTTGCGACGAAAAATATAAAAGAGGAAAGAGCCTTCAGAATACATAACAGAACATACAAAAGAGAATAGTCTCCAGTGTGATTCCTGGACATTATGATGCTCTTTGTTGGAACTAGTGGTCTAGTCCTTGGCATACATATGCACACACACGCAACATCCAACATTACTATACATAATAATATACGGTGAGCGCCTGGCACGTTTCCATTCTCAACTCATCCTGCACCTCCTAGACTTTTCTCATGGTCCTCGGTTTCTAGTTCCTTTGCAATTACCTACTTGTCACAAAAAGGCTCTTCAAATGCGGATCTTCTTTAAACCGTGCTCAATCCTGTCAGCCATATTCTTGTCCGGAGTGAGAGCTTGTATGAACAAATTTACTTCCCTTTGGTGTTTCAGTTTGGGACGCTGAAAGTGAAAAGGAAGAAGATGCAGTGCACTGGAAAAATTGTGTGCTCTGCTTACTATGCAGTACCAAGCCTTTAAGTAAAACCTTTTGACTTGTCGGTTGAAGCAAAGGACACGATGCTTGTACGATGCCCCCTGTAAATTTACCGTCTGGCCCTCTCACTTTTGCAGGGCGACTTGTACTTATTTACCAAATAAACTCAAGCTTAATATGTACATTCATGCCATTCATAAGTAGACTGAGCCACCGTTCACCAATTTTAAATGACTAAAGCTCTCCAGATCCGGTGATCTCTTCTGATCTACCTCCCTATGCATCCCTATAAAACACTTTTTTCCCAGACCCCATCCTCGATCCTTCGGATCCTGTTCATTCAACCCCTGATCTAGATCAGATCAGATCCGGTGGTGTATGCACAGTCATGCAGTGTTATGTATGTCTCATGTACGTTATGAATAGGTGCGCTGTCATACATTGCAATCTAGATCTCCTGGGGTTCTTTGTTGATGAGTAGGGCAAGTAACCCTCAGAAGTATGAAGCCAAACACATAATAAATTACAAGGGGAACAGCGTAGATGCAGTCTTGCCATTTGCTTCAACGGATCAATCAGACGATTCTGACTATGTGGAAGATGCCTCATAGGGAGAAACCAGCTATAGCCCACTGCGGCTAATTTGTGGCCACTTCTAATCTCTCAAAGTGAAACTAATCGCAAGAAAAAGTTCTTTCACAAGATAATTCTGATAAATTATGCTCGAATTAAAGGTTTAAGCATACAGTCTAAATAAAGACTGAAATTGTGCTGATTTATCCAATCACACTAGAAAACAAGGTTGCATATCGGATGCATGAATTGTGCAGATACTTGCATGCGGATCTGAAGATTAGATCTTTTCTTTTTTCGAGACCTGGATCTACCTCCAGAAACTCCAAATATCACAGAAATAGCAGCACATCTTGTTCGGTATGATTCTCGTCCACATATATCTGGATGGTCCTTCTGCAGGAGGCTTAAGTGTTCAAGTACAGCAATGTGTTAGGAAAGAATTATCTCCTTCTTCAAGCCATTACAACAGTCATCCCAGAATGTAGTTGAGAGCTTCACCTGCCAGAATAACTGCATTAGTGATTTGGTTGATCATTTCTCAGAAAGGCCTTTAATGTATGATCACATTGACAATTGGTCAAATTTTCATCTTCCAGTGGTCTACAGGCCCACCGAGGCAGACAGCTGATGGAAAGCTCAAATCAAAGATTCACTTTCCGCATATCACATTGACCCTACTTGGAATGGCTGTGTCAGGGCTTCCGCCAATCAGATAGTTTGGGTAGAACCTCTGCTGAAAGGTGTAGCTGGTGGAAGCATAATCAGGCGATAACAATCCATCATCCTCATCCACTTGTGCGTCATCAATAAAGCTCCATCCGTTAACCGCAGCCTTTTGTTTCGCAATCTCGAGTTCACAACCTCCCTCTCTCAACTTGATGGTAAAGACCTCTCCTGCAGAAGTACCAACAAGTATCGAACCATTGATAAATTCAATAGCATTCACCTTAAAGTCGGAGATATTGATGGAACAGACCCTTTCGAGGGAACCCTTGACTTTGAATATCTCAATGTTGCCAACGCAGTCTCCAAGAACAAATACCTCTTGATCGATGCTTTTCAATGCCGTAACAACAGCGTTGGGCTTGAGCAGAAACGTGAGAGGATCGGTGGTTGTCATGTATGGATCTGCTTTAGTCGAGTAGAATCCGTGCTCTAGATCGTAAAGCAGAAGACCGAATTCAGAGAAAGGGACGCATAAGGAAAAATAGCATGGAGCGTGTATGACGCATGGAGCCACAGGAACAAGCTCTTCTTCTTCAATCCGAAACCACCTGATACTCTTGCCCGAAAGCATCAGATGTCCTTGGTTCATAAAGATGTGGGCAAAGTCTGCGCTCTTGGGAAGCTCGCATTGGAAACGGTGACTCACGTGATTTTCCTCGACTGAAAGAAACTCTACAGCGAACAATCCGCTGCTGTGGTTCACCGTTAGAAGTAATATCTCCCTCAGAGAGATGCATCCATCCACGATCTCGGTTTCTCCCTCCCCAACTATCACGTTTTCCAATACTTTATAAGTGAGTTTTTCAATGAGACAGATCCAGCTGGTGCACTCGAGTTCGTTTGTCTCCGCATTTACTTCTTGTTTGACGCACAGCGAGAGTATATAGCCTTCCAGACAGAGAGTCTTCTTCACCATGCATTCATGGGAGGTTCTCGGTGTGATCTGTAAAGAGGGCGTCAAGTTGAGACGTATGAGGCTATCTCGCTTCAGTATCATTAGCGAATCTTTGGAAACGGTTGCATCCGTAACGTTATTCGCTAAAGGAAAAGCTGATAAACCAACTCCGTCATATGTGAATAGATCACACGAGTCAGTTACACCGATGAATTGGATCGAGTCGACTGAGACAAACTCCAGCTTCATCGGCGTAGCAGAATGTTTGCATAAGCACTTGTGGTCTTTGTAGATGTAGAGACACCCGTCGACATCAGAAACTAAAATCACATTCTCCATCATTGCAACAGCGAAAACCTCAGTCTCCAGTTGAAGCGACAAGTTGTCAACTGAATAAACATCCACCACGTTTCCATGAGCCACGGCAAAGTTCTCTCCAGATATAGCGATTCCTGAAATAGGAGCTTGAAGCGTTTTAGCCACCACCACCGTTGATTCGCGATACACCTTAAA
>JAJLSF010000411.1:0-33500 GCA_030567395.1 Citeromyces hawaiiensis
ATTAATTTGCCAGCAGGAATCCATAAAGTGCAGTTTATCGTAGGCACAGAGGTGAAAGTTAGTGATTATTTGCCAAAAGCTACAGAATCTTCAGGTAAGATCTTCAACTGGTTTGAAGTATGCAAAGATGACCTGCATGCCAAAGTTCATCAAGATCGCCATGATATCACAGTAGTGGAAGCTGGAGCGTTGGAAAATAAGGTTCTCCATCAAAAGACAGCTTCTCTGGGTAGTTTTAAAAGAGACGAATCTCAGCTCACTCCAATGAGCGAGTTGCATAAAACACTATCCAATACCAAGATCCAGGGTAGCTATACAAACGAGATCCCCAGCTATTATGACCCAGATAAACTGGTTTACCCGTATAAAAATCCATACGACGATGATCTGGATGAGCATATTCAAACTTATGGATTCGACGAAAATGACCCATACAAAGATTACAACGCTTATTTGAAAGACTTGAATTTCCCGCCGCCCCCTCAATTACCTCCATATCTTGACTCAAGCTTGCTTAACGAGAGACCCGGAGCAAGTAAAAACCCCCACTATGTGCATTTAAACAGCATGATGACGATGGATAAGTTTAACTCGCAAAGACCTCCTCTGAAGCACTCGGATTCTTCCACGCGCTCTGTCACAAAGCTAAACCGCCCCAACCATGTGATCTTGAACCATCTCATCACTTCAAATATGAAAAACGGAGTGCTTTCCGTTAGTTTGATTCACAGATATAGCATGAAGTTTGTCACTCAGGTTCTGTACAGTGCTATTGAAGATGACTGAGGCTGAGGTGTTTTAATGCAGCTAAGAGGTGCGACGTGTATACACAGAATGGAGTACTTTTGGTTACACGGTTGTAGATGGTGCTCTTAGAGTCGGTGAATGCTTTTCTTGGCGCATACCCGAGAAGGCACAAAGGGCAAGGGCACAGCCTCTCGTCAACATAAAGCTATGGTGAAACTTGACTTCACAAATGTGGGAATTACTGAAAGATATGGCTGACAGCATTTTCTTGGTGCAACAAATATGTATGAGTCTTCAAGATACAGTCATCGCTGTCAATATTAGGTAAATAGCAGAAGGAGTAAAGCAGAAAACAGTCTGGCCAGCTGCTACTTTGAACCTCGGAGCCTCGGTCTTTTGGGGGTGGAACCTTTTACGCTCTTGAATTAGAAGCCAAGCAGATTAACGTAAACGAAGGTTCAATTCCTACAGGTGGAGTCCTCGAAGGACAGAAATGAGAAAAGGCGAACAGAATATAAAGTAGGATTTGTGAAACTCTACAGACGTGTAGTCATTCTATTATCGGTATATCTCTATGCAGGATATCATAGTCTTATATACCTTTTCAATAGGTAAGAATATCTTATACTGCAGAGATGGTGGAATATAAATACATAAAGAGAGACAGTTTCGCAGAAATAGACGAGTTGGCTTGAACTCTTCTGGCGTCTATGTCTTGGAGCTGTCTCCTTTGAGAGAATATAGGAATTGATGTCTCCAGTGTCGACATAGTGCTCGCTATTCAAATCCTTAAAACTTCAACCCCATCGGCAAGGTTGACGGGAACGTCAGCTTTCTTGTTATTGAAATATAGTCAAGAATGGAGGAGTATATCGGGGTGGGCATCTGATAACGCTTCGATTTGTTAGCAGCGTTGATATAATTATGTAAGCGTATGCGGCCGCCTGCATGAAACAGATCATGCAGTATAGACTTGTGCCAAGAATGCCGACAAATATTTGAGTCAAAGTCTTTCGTAGAATTCAACTACAGTTATTATATAGAACAAAAGACTAAAATTATATAGAATCAATCTTTTGTTTCCTCTCCAGTCTATTCGACTGGTCACGAGATAATATCTGCTAGAATTGTTAGCAGTGAGTTAAGCTCTATCCAAGACTCCTATTAAAGAACATGATTGTCTTTCGCTTATTTTTGACAAAATGTGACGAAAAGCGTCAGCCCTTACACCATTTGATCATCGGTTACCTATAAGCATTGGGTATAATCTGCATACATTTTTGAGAGCCATCTATTTGAATAAAGAAATGGACTTCATTGAAGCCGCTAGGGCGACCCGTCAAGAACCATCCTTACATCTGTAACGCATGAGCACGTGACCAGGCCCTCATCTAAGGGTAATCCACCTGGAGTGGATACTAGGCGATATAAGAGACTGTAAATCCATCAAAGATAAACCTTTTAGCAGCGCATTCTCCAAGGTGTCTCCAAGGTGTCTACGGGTGCCCGCGAATTGTAAAAAAGAGGATCCTATTGACTCCTCTTTGCCACAATCATCTCCTATACTACGTAATGTATGCCTTATTGGGCCCTCTAACCGTCTATTCTACTCGTCCTACTCTCTCGTGTCACAGCGGTCAAATTCCCGATATTGACTTTACAAAATCAGCATCAACGCTTGAGTGCTCCACTTCACGTGACCCATAACTGAACACTTTGAGCAATATCGGCCCTCTCAAAATTCCCTGTTGTATTCCATCGTGTGAAACGGTCCAGCTCGCTATACTCTTGTTCTGAGCGGTGGGGTTCTTGATGAGCTTTGCTGATAGATGAAGGTTACCTCCT
Organism: Citeromyces hawaiiensis; assembly: GCA_030567395.1. Lineage (NCBI taxonomy): Eukaryota > Fungi > Ascomycota > Pichiomycetes > Pichiales > Pichiaceae > Citeromyces > Citeromyces hawaiiensis. The sequence goes on from JAJLSF010000411.1 coordinate 2,593, forward strand.
TGTGAGGCTACAGTAACAGGAAATCTCAGTTCCAGAACACGAAACTGTTCAATCACTTTCATGGCGTTGTCACGAAACTGCAGCAATTGACGGACGTATTCGTTGCCTGTTTTCTCGCGTGAATCAATATCAAAGCTCTCCTGAAGAAATCTGACCAAAAGCGCACCGCCCTTAGATAAGCCTCCTCCTCCTCCTCCTCTTTGCATCATATCTATATTTGTGGTTCCCCTGCCAGTTTTCAAATCAATTGATGTTTTAATGAACCGGTCGAGCTCAAAACGCGCAACGGGGAAGTCTAACTTGAATTCCGTGATTCCTTTTGCCATTAGCTTCTCCTTGAATGTTACCTTCAGGCGAGATATCTCGTCACCATCGAAAACCTTTAGTTTTGCAATTTGCACTCTCTTCAGCTCAATGGTTTGTTCGAGACTCTCCATTCGGGCCAGCTGTTGTGAAACTCGACCTTCGATTTCCGCTTGACTCGCCTCAAGCTTTTGGATGTCCTTTTGTCTCTCAAGAATTGAATCCGTCAACTCAATGAGCTCTTGTCTCAGCCGCAGTAAGGATTTTCTGTCACAATTTTGAAACTCAGTCTTGTGTTTAACAAGTTTTTCCAGCCGAACTTGTAGTATACGAGCCTTCTCTTCGAGAGGTGCATTTTCATCCTCTTTCGCCTTAAGTAGACGACCCACCTCCTCAAAGTCTTGCTTGATCTTTGCCTCATTTTTCGCGATGGCATTGAAAACACCCTCCATCAGTTGTATTCTCCAGGAATACCACAGCGATTGAGCTTGTTCACGCGAAAAGGACTTGATGGTCTGGAATTGCAGCATCATGTTTCTTTGAACAGCAGGATTTGCTTCCATAAACTCCCGCATAAGCGGTGAATTATCGTGCGCTGTATCTACCTCCAGCTGGGTAAAGATATTCTGGCCCTCTGCCACGTTTTTGCGTAACTCCTTGCAGGAAAAGCTTTGTAGTTCCAGTATGGGTAGCTGGGGGAACGCAGATACATACTCGAAGGAATCCGCCATGTTTTGGCAAGTGAACTGGGAATACTCAACATCATCTTTGACATGAAGGTCGTCATAGAATTTGACCCCTATAAGATCCATGAAATGCTTCAGAGTCACAGGCGTGTAGTCATCCTCCTGGATGCTGCTGGTGGAAACGTCCGCCAATGGAATAGTGGTGGTGACCGCTTCCTCATGTCGAGAATGGTCGATAGGATGAGCAATCAGCGGTTCCGCCAACTCAGTCTGGTGACACATGCTACTTCTTCTCCTTGGAGTTAAGGAGTTTATCTTTTCCATGAGTGATGGGTCAAGAGAGTTTCTAGGAGGTGTTGCGGGTTTTCCATCATCAGTCTTTTGTCTCTTTGGCGATTTCTGCTTAGGTGAGCCCAAATCACTGCTTACACGTTTTTGAGCGTCTGTCCATGTGGCCTGGGTTGATGTAGCCTCCATAGGTTGAGCTTGAGTAAGCTCCATATCTTGGTCTTCAATTGCGCCTGTTACTTCATCCTGAACACTTTCAGTATATTCATGTAAAGGCTGGATATTCTGAGTGAGTTCCATCTCTTCTTCGTCTTGAGCGTATTCAGAAAAGTTGGGCCCTTCAGTCCCAGGTTGGATATTCTGAGTAAGTTCCATTTCTTCCTCGTCTTCTTCGACGTTTTCAGAGTTTTCAGCAACGAGCTGAACATTCTGAGTGAATTCCATCTCCTGTTCGTCTTCACTTTCAGAATTCTCCTTGAGTTTCATAGATGTCTCTGTATCTTTTTCGGCTTCATCCAAGTTTGTCACGTGCACTGCATGCTGTGTTATCTCCATAGGAACTTCATCTTCATGAAAACTGCCCAAATCAGCTGGTGGAACAGCCGTAACATCTGGTGGCTGATCTTCATACACAGGGATAGCCTGTGTCAGGTTCATATCCACTTCTTGGTGATGTTCAGACAATTGAGTGAGCTCCATCGCCACCTCTTGGTGGATATCTTCCTCAAACTTATCGTTGCATTCCTCGACAATGTTATTCTCTTCCACAACATGATGCTCAACATTAGGCTTTACTCGACTCGTAAAACACTGCGTCAGTTCCATGGCCTCATCTTCTTGTGCCACATTCCCAAGATCCTGGTTAGGAGAGCATTTGTTCCCAGAGAGAACAGAATGCTCCTCATCGCGCGCTTTTAAATCCTCCATAAACTCTCCCGCCTTGAACTCACCTGCCTCGGGGTGCCTCACAACCGTCAGGTCCATGGCAACTTCATGATCGACGGGTTTTTCTTGTTCATTGAGTGCCAGCTTGTTGAACACAACTTCTGTTTCATCCATCGATGATTCCTCCTCGTTGTCATTTGCAGATGCCTTTTCTAATTCATTTTCGTCATCCTCGAGCTCCATATCCTCTTCACTGCTATCACTTAAAATGTTTCTACCGCCATCCTCCTCCTCAGGCTGGAAGTTACTGGATAGCAGCTCTTTTGGCGGTGGAATGAAGTGTATTGTCTCTCTTCGCCTGGGAAGTTTCGGAGGTGGAGACGGCAAACTAGGCACCATTTTGATCTTGTGCAGTGTCACTTCCGGAGCAAACGATACTCTGCGGTTTAGTTTTATTGTTTCGTCTCTGTCGTTCGATGGTTCTTTCATTGGCATGATGGCTACGGTGTGATTGCCCTCATAGTTTAGCTGATTCTGACTAAACGGCTTGAGGATCCCCCTTGATGGGGCAAGCGTATGCCGTTTGTTGATTATTTTGGGCCTTTCGGTGAGAGCCTTCACAGGGGAAGCTGGAGCAGATACCATTGTTTGTTTACAAAAACGCGGTGGATATATATATATATATACATCCCAGACGCGGCATCGTAATCTCTTAGACTTTTATAAGAAGCATTTTTTGATCGAATTGAAGGAAAATCAAATCCTTTAGTCATTGTGGCGATGCAAATGGCTCAGTTGCCTCAAAGGTACCTAGTGCTGCACCGAGCAGGAAAAGATGAACAGTCATGAATCATCTCGAGGAAAGTTACTCATTCTTTTCCAAGTGTACGGTACAAACCATTTGAGCTTTCCTAACATGTTTATGTGTCCAAGAATTTTGAAATGGAACGAAATTTTCGTTCGAGTGAATCCCACCGCAACAGTGAATAAAACGTCATGTATTCAAAATCACCTTGTCAAGACACCTCATACCTTTTTCCTGATGATCAGATATCAATCGACAGAAATAGTAGAAGGCTGCGACCGAACACCTTTCATTTGATCTATTTTGACCTGTTTCAATCTAATATATGGAGAGGGGCATTCTGCAACGACTAACTATGCTGGCTATTTTTAAACAAATACGGTTCACTGGAGGTCTAATTTGCTGCAGAAATGAAGGTAACAGAGACGAGCAACTTTCACAAGATTCTGGGATTGTTCAATGTCATGAAGTGAAAAAAATCATTGCAAAAATAAGAATCGTTAGCATGTTACACGAGTATAAAATATCAGGCTGCAGTCAATTCGTGAATATCCTTCCAATAAAATTGTTGCTCTCTCAGGATCTTATTGAAACCTTCGGCATTAATGAAACCTACGAGATATCACCGATCGAAATCCCGTTCTTTACCAACGTCTTCCCTTCATGCATCATGCACCTTTTCATGCATGTCCCCGCATGTCCCCTTTAGGAAAACATTTAGGGGGCATTGACTATTTAAGAAACACTTTTCCCCTACGCTCAAAAAATGTCTTCACTTTTTCCGAATCACTCAAAATCTCTTGACCCACAACCTTCAAGAAGGTTCGACCCTTATGTTGCTCAGTATGTTTCCTTTCTCGCTTCTCATAAACAAAGAGTAGAAGAGCAAGAAAACAAGGCTATCGAAAAAGCCTCGCACTTTCTCGTTGATAGTGAGATTGTCAAAAGGCAGGATTTGTTCATAAAGTGGTCGGAGGAGGTGTATTTCTACAAAGAGAAACCCTCAAAAGTGACCGAGCGGAAACTGCTCAACTTCCTTCTTCAGACTTACACAGGAACAATCAGCTTGTCTATAATTGGAAGAGAAAAAGCCGAAGCGGAAGATATCAACAGTTTTTGCGAGGCCATTGTAGACTTGTTCGAGAAGCAGGTGGCAGAGTCTGAAAGTTCTTGGCCATGTCCCAAAACCCCGACGGTGACTAATTTCATTCGGTCTCTCTTCAAAAACGATGCTTCAAAGCAGAGCAATCGGATGCAGCAAGCTCAATTGATCAGTATTGTCTCAGAGATGCAAGCACAGATAGATGTCTTGAGAAAAGAGGTGCAGTCTTTGAAAAGTGTAGAGCCACCAGCGAGTCCTTCTTCTGTGACAAGTTTGCTGAGCAACCCGATTTTTCCCTTTGAAGAGGCTGAAAAGTCTCGTACAATTTCGCCAGCCCTCGAAACCAACCAAACCTCTCCAAACATTCCTACATTCACATTTGACAAAGCGGTAACCAGTGTAAAAGATGTCTGGAAGGAGTACTGCGAGGGAGTAAATGGTGGTCCAGCAGTCAAAGACCTGGAAAAGATGTATGGAGCAAAATGGAGATGTGTTAACGCTACGAAAAAGTTCTATAGCAGACGCAAGATTATTTACCGTGCCATTGAGATAGGAGTATCCAGAGGCAGAGGTGAGGATGAATGCATCAAAAGGCTGGAGACAATCAGAAGGAGACAAGAAGCCGGGAAAACGTGTGTCAAGAGCTTAAACTGGCTACAAACTTACTTGAGAGATGATCAACGAATTCATGAAATTTTGGGCTAAATAACTTATACGTGCACCTTGCCTAAGAGGTCAACCAGTTTCTTTATGTCAAAGGTTTTCGCATTGAAGTATTGACTTTGTGGTAAGATTCTCAAGAGATTGTAAACCTCATCTTTAACGGCAAACTGAGAAGCACTAAAATCCTCGTTCTCGCTTTGTGAGAAGGAGTCCCTCTTTTGCCTCTTGACTTCATGATCAGACTCCTCGTCGTGCACAGACAAACGCCGAGCCTTTGGTTGTCCAGCCAACTGGTATTTGAGGTCAAACTCGTTGATTCCACTGAACATGTCTTTAGTGTCGATGAATCTTCTGCGAAAGACCTCAACATTTGAGTCGTTGTGAGAAAATTTCTCGAAGATCTCCACAAACCTGATTTCCAACCCTTTGACAGACTTGAGGTCTCCAAAGTCGTATTCCAACTTGATGTATTTTGCGAAAAGCTTCTCCAAGCCAGCCAGGGAATCCGACGACGGGGCAAGGTCCTTGGTCAGGCACTTGACCCCCGTTTCGAAAACAGTCTTAGCGTTGGTGAGGTCTCTGGTCAAAGTGAGAAAAGTCAGATACTCGCACAGGAAGTCTGCATCTTTCTGGAAATGCTTGAAAGCCAGCTCGAAAAGACGAGTGGCCACTTTCGGCTCATCAGAGTAATACTCTATGTAGGCGCTGTCCACATAGATATGCCAGGTTATCTCGGGGAACTTTCTAGCTTGCGCGAAAATAGCTCTTGCCTCTTTCTTCCCCAGACATCTCTTTGCACCCTTGATGTAAACAGAGTACACATTGGTGATAGCCCTAGGAAGGTTTGAAGTTTGACTTTTATTAAACTCATCAACAAGCTTGTCGATGAGATCTTGAAAGACTTTTTTCAGTTTAGTGAGATTATCTTCTATCTCGTTATTCATTTCATAGTATTCCGCTAGTTGAAAGTTGAGCAAGAAACTGACAGGGTTGCAAGCGATTCCGTTTTCAATGATGTCGATACTTTTCATCACATCAGCATTATCTAACTGAGAGTTGAAATCGGCGAAATCAAACCACAGCTCCGGGACAAACCGAAGAACCTGAAGCGATTGCCTGTAACAAAATTCAACCCTTTTCCTATACACGGTTGGAGCAGCCTTCATCTTATTGAGCTTCTCCCAGTGGATCCATCTTTTCCAAATTTCCAATTGGTCCGCAGTGTGAGAATCATCCTCTCTGTTGAGCACAAGGGACCTATTCAAACCGGCTGCAACGTTTTTCCACTCTTTTAACCACGATCTAGCCTCCATATAATGGGGGGAGTTCTCACCAATCTTCATTCTGCCGGTGGAAGCGTTGACATCGACTTCAAAGGCGGTGTAGTCGGACCAAAATTTTTCAAGGTTTACAATGGGGATTTTTATTACTTTCTGGTAGATTTTGCGCTTAAGTTCTTGCTTTTGCTGCTGCTCGTAACTTGAAACGGGGTTCCAAGAGTTTACAAACAAAAGATAGTCATCCCATAGAGACTCGGCATTGACATCAATACCTACGTGATCTGTGGCAAAATCAAAAGAGGCAATAACTGTATTTCTAGCAGATTCTCCTCCTGTGATGACGTCGTTAACTTTTTGAACATACTCCAGGTACACTCTCCAGAGTTGCACGTGATAGCATTTCGTCAAGCTTTTCGTGAATATCTGCTCCACTTTGTCAAACTTGGAAAGCTTCATCTCGTATCTTGCGTAAGCACTCCATTGATCGCCAGCGTTGGGGAAAAGGGAGAGAAAGTTTTCGAATTTCTCCGATACAACACTCTCATTGTCTGATTCCAGCAGTCTAGACAAGTACTTACTGCGTCCTTTAAAGTCTAGTGAATCAGACGGTTCCGTCATTTTAAAGAGAGTTGAGTGGCGCACGACTTTTCAGAAATGGAGTTACACGTCTGGGGGAATTCGTCAGAGTTGGCAAGGATAGACGCCGAGTGCATTGCTAGTGTTATACTGCTTCGGCAGCATGAGCTTAATGTTTCGATCGTAACAAGTTCCAACGAGAATTTGTCTCCGTCAGGCAAATTACCTCTTTTAATAGACGGTGAGAATCGAGTTTCTGGTTTTGCATCGATTGCGTCTTATACAAATCTACTTAAGGACGAGTTGCTTGATTTGGCAATGATGAGCTACATTGAGGAGAATATTGAGCCCATTACACTATACACCCTTTTTATGAATAAGGACAACTACGAGAATTACTCAAGAGGAGTATTTCGCAACTATGTGAGATTCCCCTTGCAATACCAGCCGCCATTGCGCTTCAAAGCTGTAGCTGTGGCAAAGTGCGAGCAGAGTGGGCTTGCCCTCGATAACGGATTACTCTTGGACGAAGTGCCTTTTGATCTTCAAGAGTGCCAAAGAATCGAGGCAAACGTTCGCTACACTCCCACTATAAGCGGACTTCACAAAAAACAACAGGATGAAAAGCTCGACGCAATAATGATTCAAAAGAACACTTTAAGCAACATGAAATGCATGAATCTAGCTGCAACCAGCTATTCAACAATAACAAAGGTGATCACATTTGGCGAAACGTTAACGTGCTCGGAAATCCTTTTGCTATCCCATGTGATTGTACAGATCAATGGGAAGCTGCCAAACAAGTTCATGCAGGAGTTTGTTGAAAACAACTATCCGGTGCTCTTTGAAAAGGCAAAGAATATTGACAGCCAGCTAAATAATGTTCCCTTTTCATGCCGGAAATCACCGGGGATTCTAGACCCTATTTGGTATGCAGCCAGTCACTTCAAGTTCTTCTAGGCTTGACTATTCCGTCATGAATAAAATAATATACGACTGTTCCGTCAGTATTGACAATTCCGATCAGGATCCGTTTTGGTCTCGCCGCTAGAGATTCAATTGCTTCAAAGACTTGGTCCAGGTGACAAAGGGTTACTTTAGTGCTGATATCGATGGGCAAAATCCACTCTTTCGTATAAGGCTCACCACCGGGCAGTTCCTTTGGAGGCATTCCGTTGATGACACAAGCGATTTTTTCGTTACCTATTTTGATTGGATGGCTATCCACATCGCTCCATAGATGAAAGTGTTGTAGGTTTATCACCACTGGCGAAGATATTGACATATTTCATCTGGTGTAGGGATGCGATATCCTACAGACCCCAGATCAAGCTATGTAAACGATCGTCCGCAGGAAATGCAACATCATGATCCCGGAAGGGCGGCAAATGACCTAACTAATTTCAAAAATAAAGTCATCCATCGACAGTAATTTGAATCATGCGAAGGAGCTTCTAGCGTACAGTCTCTGTTGGAGAGTGAGTATTACTATACTGCTAACTAAATAGATTTATACCTTAAAGCCAGTCTATGATCCAACAAAGTGGATCGGATTCATGAGGCACGACGCCTGTTTCCATAGATAAAGAAAGCGCAAGCTACTTTACGAGAGAGAGCCGATCTGAGCATCTATCGGTTCTCCTGTTTTGCAAAAGTCCATTAATTGATCTGCTCCACTGCAGGATGCATTGCGCAGCAGACCGCATAGAAATCCTACAGAGGATATTGCGAAGGGGAAGGGGTCGCAACATGACCGACCCAGAGGCCGAAGAGCCTGAGGTTGCAATTGGCAACCCGAACCTCCTGCGGGTGATATTGTATATCGAGGTACTACCCGAGTTGTTATAGGTAGTGTTATACTACTGAGATCTGCCTTTCGGAGGAGAGAAGAAGACCTCATGCTTGCTATCTATGCAAGGCAGAAAAAGATCGGCATGATAAGTGGCAACGTGCATTATAAGGAATGCTGTGACGGTGATCTATGCACTCTGTTGAGCTCTAGACTTTAGCATTTGTTGGGTAAAGGAGGAAATGGCAGCTGTCAGACATGGTAGGTATAAAAGGAGAAGTTTTCCGTGCTTTAGGATATACAGAATAGTTAAGCAACTTATAGTGAAGTCCGGGTACACACACTAAGGATATTGTCAATACACATTTACACCCGCTAAACATTCTGACATGGTTACCGCCGCTAGAAAAGATCCTATGGAGGAAATTACCAACAAAATCAAGATTACCCGCGAGAACAAACAGACTTTGTCTCATCTCGACAACCCGGGTCAGTGGACAGTCTACCGCACTCATTTGCGTGGATACCTTCAAGCCGCTCAAATGGAATACATCTTGGATTATTCCGATTGTGCGGAAACCCCCGATCATTTTTAAATGGACTTGAGTTACATGCGTGACATTATCTCTTCCACCATTCACCATCGGTTCATGGAAATTATCCCCTCTACCTTCTATTCCAAGCAAATATTGGAACTCTTTCACACGAAATTTTGCGACCCCAACTCTATGCGTCAGAAATTGAACAAGCTGGAAAAGATCTTCCAGTTGAATTCTCCCCAGGTCAATGCAATCAACCGCTTGGAGAGGAGTCTGAGCACGATTCATGATCTCCGCTGAACTCTCCAACACCCACCAACCCAACAGGAAATGATAAGCATGGTCCTGACAGTCTCCCTTTATTGATGTCATTTTTCTACAGAAAAGAGCCTTCTATCAGAAACAGAGCTCATCAACTACACACAGCAAGGATATAGACGCTAGGCTCGTTCCCTTGAACTGTCCTCCACTTTATTCGAAGGCTCTTTCAATGGCATTTGCTTATCATGTATTTGGGTCATGCTTGAACCTGTTATACTGAATTATATAAAGATGGCAAGAGGATAATAAAGAAACCTCCAGCTCTACTTTTTACGGTCTCTCCCCTTTGCACTTATCTGATATATATCAATGGTCCAGATCTGTGGTCTGATCTATGGTCTGCTCTATGATCTATACATCAAGAGGTGCATATCCACACACCATATAACAACCACATGCCCTCACGATCAAGCGTACAGAACCAGCTTCTGTCGTGGCTTTACAGGACCTCGCTTGTAGCGATTTGCCTTGTATTTTTGGGCTTTTGCACAATCACGCCAATAGACTCCATCATTCAGTCGAAGGAACGAGATCAACTTGCGATAAATACCATCATCGTATTGGTAGCCTGCGTCTTGTTTGCCCTAATCTCGCTGATAATTTACACCATCCGAATATACGTCATACGGCGATATCTGGCAGATATTCCTAAATCTTATATTCCTCACCATGAAAGAGACCTTCCTCAGAGCTGTTTGAAAATGATAGCCAGAAGGAACGAGACATGTCAGCACATACGAGAATTGGCTAAGCCCAATCTAAAAATAAAACACCCAGGGCTGAGTTATGAGCCGAAATCGCCCATGCCTTACGTCATCTACCGAGACGTTATATGTCTCATGGGCGACCAAGTAAAGTATACTGGCAGGATGAGCTTGCCGAAACAAGATGTGGTTAACGTGCCCCAAAACCTTACACTGAGGGAAATTTTTTATTTGTTTGTTGAGAACGGGATTCTCGACAAGTGTGCAGATATTGAGCCCTTTTTACGACATTATGAGTATCTACGGTTCAGCGACGAGCCTATAAAGGAGAAGGATTTTCTCAAGTTTCTGGCATACTTGCAGGATTTGTGATGAAGAGACTCGGTTTATTTTCTTTCTGAGGAATTGGTTTGACTTTGTTTGTACAGGAGGTTGAAGCCGTCGGATTCAGGGAGCTCAATAACCTGTTGACGTGTCACTTTCAGCTGTTTGGTTTCCATGTGCACCCTCTCCAAAAGGGGTATATGGATTTGAAACAAAGTGGAAAGATCTTCATTTTCAGCTTAATCGTTAACGGCTGGGCTTATTTTTTTTTACAATTCATGGACGCCAAGTCTGCCAACTCGGACTGCATTATTCCGAGAGCTACTAGTTGATGGGCCTTTTTTAGGGGTCATAATCTGGTATCTGAACACGAGAGAAATGATGGCGTTTTGCAAACAGGTTGTCTGAGCGTTTGTATTATCAACGTTTCAAGTGATGACTCCTTTGATCACAATATCAAATGATCAGGGTCCTTACTGAAAATGACCCCGAGAGCTGCATTGCGTCAGCGGGGACTGCCTCTCGTGAGTCAAAGACCCTTCAGATTCGTAATTTGCTGGCCCTTTCCTCTTTGGAGATGCATTGTATTTGGTCCAGGGAAGTCTTTTTTTTTGACATATAATCAAATTGGGTGTCTGTTCACTTTTAATTATTATACAAAACCTTCATCTGAGCAAGATCATCGCTGCCGTTAGACGCAAGCCAGATTTGAATATCCTTTTTAGGAGAAAAATCGATCAATCTTCCTGGACGAAATGGAGAAGATGAAAAGAGATGGGTACCGATAGATGCTCAGATCGGCTCTCTCTCATAAAGTAGCTTGCGCTTCCTTTATCTATGGAAACAGGCGTCGTGCCTCATGAATCCGATCCACTTTGTTGGACCACACACTGGCTTTACGGTATAGATCTATTTAGTTAGTAGTATAGTAATACTCACTCTCCAACAGAAGATGTATCCGAAATTGTATCAACATCATCTCCAAATCATATGAAGCAGTATGAAAATGGTATGAAAGATCCAGTTCAAATCGTGTCGCAAATCAGCGGCCATACTCTCTCCTTTATACCTACCAAGTCGTCTGTTGCCGATTCCGCATAGAGCATACGTGCATGCGTGCGTCGACTAGAACATAGAGAACTACCTAATTGCATAACCTGAAATGGAGCTGAGCTTAGCAGTCTGGATTTGTGCAAGACATGCTAATAGCGGTTCGACATAATAGGACGTAACATCACCCAGAGGATTCGGGTTGATCAATGTGTACATCCACCGGCCTTGATAGTTATGAGGCGACCAATAGTTGGGTCTAAACACTCCTCGTGTAATCGTCTCTGCCTTACACGGTCTACTGCATATGCATGCATGTGTATGCATATAGTGCATTAGCAGCGGAGCATTACATTGGGCTTATGCGTGAGTATCTTAGGGGTCATTACTCGGAAGATATGTTTTACTTTTTTGGAAAGCTGGGTCTATAGTCTCAGAACTTTCCCACCGACATACCGGCGTGAATAACTGGTTTTATTGTACTATAATGGTTGATAGAATCTGTTACTTACGTCATTGTCGACATCTATAGCTTTAACAGTAGGGCTCTCAGCACTTGATGGAAGTCTTCTCTGAGAACTAGCTCAGTCACCTTCGGTGAGACAAACGGAATACGCTGAGTTGGAGTTCTCAAAAGGGTATCTTTGGAGGAAAGCTTTCCTCTTCAATCTCCCATCACCAATATGGCCATGAGAGATTTTGTTTCAGCCAATCGACAACAATTCAATAGACATTCTTTCGCTTAACGATCGGCTCCTTCGGTATCCTTGCACCACGTCCAAAGTGTTTATTTTCCACCAAACGCCATGCTAATCAACTTTGCAGTACTGCTGCTATTCTGCTCAGCACATGCTCGGGTTATTCCGGTTCCGAAGGCGACTCAGGCGCCTGTTCTTGAAAAGAGGGAGCCAATGAGAGGCGTCATTGTGAATCCAGAATATCAGAAGGAGCTCGAAGGAGCAACATCATCAAGCAGCGAAGAGCAAAGGCCATGGCATCGAACAGTTTACGCTACTAAAGTGGAAATCGTGACTCCCACTGTTATCGGGGGCGTAACTTTTGCCGCTAAACCACCAGCTAACCCGGATGGGATGGAACCGTGGATCTCCTTGAAGAAGGACGGTATTCCGCAAACCATAAAACCGCAGCTGAAAAACGGCAGAACTGAAAAGGCCAGTCCTACGTATTCCACGTATTTCCAGACGGCCACCACCGTAACTTATGGGAAGGACGAGCTGAAAGCTCACAACATGGCTGAAGATCAGGTGTATCACGATGTGCAATTCATTCCAGAAGATGACACCTACATCAAGCTGAGTCCGTTGATGAGATGTACTCCTAATGGATATTACAAGCGTGGGCTGGCTAAGAATGTACTTAGTGAACCTTTCTGCACCCCTCGTGAAAACACAAGAATCATGCTGGGGAAGACCCATTTTTTGACTTGGTATAGCCGGTATTTTGAAGATGCCGAGAAAGTGAGAGTCCATTTCGCTTACATTAAGGAAAGTGCCAGCGAAAAAGGTATGAAGAAGCGCGAGGAGGAGGAGAAAGAGCCCTCAGTGGGAGCTATCCCGGGATCTTTCTTCTCTTCTGACTGGATCTCTAATGAGGACGGCTACTTTCCAATGGAAGTGAAAGAAGAATGGCTTCAAGGGTTGTACCAGAAAAAAGTTGCCATATCTATCCAACCAGATACCATTGACGACGAAGAGTTTAATCTTTTGGGGAAATCCTCCACAGCAGTCCAGTTTGCCAAGGGATCTGTTGTTGGGAAAACCACCAGAGAACGCAAAGACATACAGGACTCTGTAGGAACTGACGACAATGTCTACTATGTGATTATGGCTATCCCCACAATGGTGATTGTGTCGGTGGCTGGGATGTATATTTTCCTGTGGCTCAACAGAAAGCATCGTGATTTGAGCAAGTTGAAGAGACCAAAGAAGAGCAGGTTTGGTAAATCCGGTCACGCCAGCTATCTCCCAACGCATTACAATGAAGCTGCTCCTTCCCGTATTAAGAAGCACTGAAAGGAGAGTGAGCAATGGCTCTATGTACGAGAATGTAACGCTTTAATGAACGCATCTTGTAGTGGGTCTTTTGTTCAATTCTCCATCCAGATGAATGGAGGCATATGAACTTTTCAATGGCTCACTCAGGTTTCTGGTTGTAGTAATTAGTCAGCCTCTTTTCTGGCTTGAATTGTTTCGTGTCTGCACATTGTTTATCCATCACATCTCTGGTGGTGAGCTGCGTGCTATATTAATTGGGCATTAAAAGGCTGAGCTTTTCCTATGTTGAGATTCAGTCAGATACGTATCCTACATCCAGAATGGTCAGATCTGTTTCTTTGAGGATCTGTATCTTTATCGAGAAATGAAATTGTGAATGGCTCTTCTCTTGACACGAAACAGAAGCTTGGGAAGAGACATCTTGTCACACTTGCGGATAGAATGGAACAATGACCCTCTGCTTAGTTTCTCGACCTTTTGTCGCTTTTGTATACTGAGCTAATAACAGCCAATGTACCAACCGAACTCGCGTGTGCACCAGAAATTGTCAATCATGACGTGTATCATTCTCTTAACTACAGAATAGCTACTCTAAAAGTCGGTAGAACCATTTGTACTGACTCCGGCTTCCCCGGAAACTGTGTCTTCCCCAGTAGCGACCCTTGAGCATTCAACCTTATGGACGCTAATGCATCACTGCATGCACATGCAGCAGACCATGTAAGCCAGAAACGATCACAAGAGGAGTTGTCAGCCTAGTACTCAGTTCTATCAATGATATTGATCAGCCCGAGTCTTCTACTTGTGATGCATCTTTTCCTCTTCGCTCCAAAGATGTAATGTCGTAGGTAGAGAACTCAGTTCTGCTCCATCTTAGATAAGGCTCTCCAGCGTCTTAGCTCCGGGTCTCAAAAAAGAAAGATCTTACCTAGAGCAGATCGGGGCCTAAGAATAGATCTGATCTCAAGATCTGTATGCAAGTATCTGAACACCGTGCATCTGATATGCAACCTACTTTTCTCTAGTGGAACTAATGAATTGTTTGAACCAGTTCTCTATTCATTTACATTATACAATTTATGCGTGTTCAGATCGTGTATAATAACGTCTTTTTGCGGCCCCTAGTTGAAAGCGACATAAATCAGCCCCAATGGTTTGCACACAAGCAGCAACTTGTGTAGCTACTCTCTTACTAGATCCGATGCAGTACCACCCTTGAAGAGCTCTAAAACTTTCAAAATATTGGTTGCAGCAAATGGCAAGATTGCTTCCACGACTTCCACTTTATTGTGCCTTTTGTATTTCCATCTGTCTAAAGATAGGTAATACAATTGCAGGCAATGCCGCTCTTCGGGGTGCGGACATCATGAACCCTTTTGAGCTAAATATGTTGCAATCAGAAACGAAGGCTTACACAGTTGTGTAACATCGGGCAAGAGGCGGGAATTGATCGCAAGTCAAATGGTTGACCACCTCAGATACACCATCATATGAAGTCATTAATGACCCTTGAAGACTGCACGCGGTAAAAGTGGAATATTCACAGGTTCTTAGAGGGAAGGAAGAAGCAAAGAGGAATTATGATTTATAACGTTTTATCGTGAGAAATTGAAAAAAGTGACTAAAGAAAATATGGCATTTACTGAAAGACATGGACTTCTTTCAGCGCTTCTCGCTTTTAGCACATCCTTTTTCCCGGCCAGTCTTTGCCCTGGACGGTACCCACCTAAAAAATAAATCGAAGGCGTACTATTGATGGAAACATCCGATAGCATTTGGGGCGGAAGACGCAGAAACAAAAGCAAAGTGACTCTGGTTTTTTCACCTTTTGAAGTATATAGAGGCTACCTGAGAGCTCTCTCGTTTCAAGATTGTGTCAGGCCGGCAGAACGGCCTTGTTGAAGATGTTGCCGGAATATTCAACTTCAACGACAGCTACCACGCATTTTGCCTCAATAACGTTGCAGCGAGCTACTCTTTGTCGGCCTCCGGGGCCAGTCAACGCATTCGCACTGAAAAGATTGAAAGGTCGTGGTCCCTGTAGATGTCAGCGGTTCAAGAGGTCAGGCCACATTTAAAGCGCCGATATGATGTAGTTCTCATTATCAATGTCCCTCAAAGAGTTCCGATTACTGGAGTCTGGACTTGACGTTGTAAATCGATTTTTGTGTATAATTTGATTGTATTATATGTCAAAACTAACAACCTTTCTGCGGTCTCACCTACTCTACTTGGTTATAGTAAAAACTCTTGTGACCTGCAGCATTATGCAGACACGCGTCGTTTTGTCTTTCAGGTGTACCACCCTACTTTCAGGGGAATTTTCCCTACATATATACACAATGTGCATGAGACATACATAACACTGCATGACGGTGCATACACCACGGGATCTGATGTGACCTAGATCTGGAATTAAAATTCAGGGCGGATCTAGATCAGCAAGTTGGAAAGGTCACGATCTGAAGTGCCTTACTGCTTGATGAAGTGTGCTTTATGCTGTCGTCTTCTATGGACATCGCATCCTCTAAGAGGAATTGGCAGCAGAAGACTTAAAGGTATAAAGGCGAGAGCTTGGCCGCTGATTTGCGTACAATATGCAACCGGAAATGTTGCACAATCTTTAGTTGGATCCGTTCAACACTCTTCTATTCACTGGTGAGCGCATACTGCACAGTGCAATTCACCCAATGTTGAGAATATCTACCCCTTATTGACGCCAGGCAAGAAGAGGAATCATATGTCCCTTTTCAAATATACTAGGAAAAGCTTCTAATCATCTCAAATCGGGAGTTTTTCCTCAAACTATTCCACTTACCAAAATCTCTTTAAAAATCTCTTTTATTGAGATATCTGTGCTATAAATCATGCTGGTTACGTTATTCGTGTTTTCTGACTGACCATACTATAAATACGGGTATACATTTTATAGTATTATCCACCTTTCTACAATTCTCCCCACTTTTAAGGCTATTGATGAAAAGACTAACCCTTACACCTTTAGACGCGTCATGGATAAGCCGCGCTTCTTCGTAGATGAGTCTGATTCGGATAAGGACAGCTCCTTTGTTCACTCGTCCACGGCAGATACGGCAACTGACATTAACGCCGACACAAAAGAGGCCGATTTCGCTCTTTTTGAGTCTGAAATCACCAGCATAGTCCCTGAGGTGACTCACAAAGCTGCAAAGAGCCTCTTTGAAAAATTCAAATCCCAGCGAGATCTGGTTCTTCTTTCGGTGAATGACTTCTTTGATAACAGAGAACGTTTTCTAGAAGCGGAAACTCCGAAAAACGCTAAACCACACACCGGGGAATCAGAGGAAAGGTCACAGGGAATCACTGACATTAAAAAATTAGAGCAAAAGCTTCTTGACCTCACTCAAAAGAAGGAAACCAAATGGTACAAGTATATAGGCTCATTTGCAGTAGATGCGTGGGCAACAAGACCTCATTTTGGTCACCTTTCGTATGGTTTAAATCTGAGCGTATCTAGAAGCTCTTTAAATGCATCCACAACACGATTGAAAGCACCTGTGAAATCAAGCAAACGTCAGAAGACCAATTTCGACAATTCTACACTGGTCAGACTAACACTTACAGACCCCCGCAACCGGGAATTTCAAAAGGAAATCGGTCGACTACCCGAAGATATCGGCAAGCATCTCTGCTCGCTGATCGATTTTGGCGTTGTCAAATTCGAAGCCTACATTATATTTAACGAGCACAAAAGGCTTAGTATTGGCGATTCGTTCTTGGTGCAGCTCGACACTTATATATCATCCGATGCATTCAAACCTCTTAGTACGAGGGGCCTTGTAGGCGAATCGAGGACTCTACGAGAGTTTCACGAGAATACGCGAAACCTAGAAAACTCTCAGAAGTCATTCGCTTTCGACCCAACAAAGGAAACTGAAATGGAGGAAATGAGCAGAAGGCGACAAGAGGGGCTCAAGTGGCTTTTCGGGAAAGTTGAGCTCATGTCTACCGATGAAGTTGCAATTTCAAGTTCTAATACTGCAGAAACTGCAATAGCTTTAGACTCCGACAATGAGGTTGAAGATAAGGCAAAAGAGCAAGATGAAGAAGGTCATCTCAATTTGAATCAGCTGAAAGAGATTTATAAATCCACTCATTCTTTTGAAAAAAATCAAGAGCTCCCTGAAACAGCACCTCCCCAAGCAACTTTTTCTTTAAATTTGAGAGAGTATCAAAGAAAAGGTTTATCGTGGATGCTGAAAAGAGAGCGTGAGAATAATATAATCGGCCGAAAAGGCAACGAAGCTCAAATGTCGTCTACGCAAATCACCAATTTCATCAATAATCAAGAAGATGGAATACTTCATCCTCTGTGGAAAGAGTACAAATGGCCGCAGGACTCGTCTTTCAAGAGTAGGCTTTGCAGCGACGAGCCTACACAGCTTGAGAGTGATTTTTTCTACTACAACATGTATTCTGGCGAGTTTTGCTTTGACAAACCGGTGATCAAGTCAGCTTGTCGCGGTGGCATACTTGCGGATGAAATGGGGCTGGGGAAAACGATCTCTATTCTCTCACTGATATTCTCATGCCCTTGTGATCTAAGCACTGCTATTACTGGTGATCTGCCTTATGCTAATAGAACCACGCTAGTTGTTGTACCAATGTCTTTGCTTTCTCAGTGGGAGTCCGAGTTTCACAAATCAAGCAAGGATTCCCGAGCAAAATGCTATGTGTATTATGGGGGGGATACTTTAGGTGATTTGTCCGAGTTATTATCGGGGGGAAATGCGCCAACTGTGGTTTTGACCACTTTTGGAACGTTACAAGCCGAATGGTCTCGTATGACTACACTGGATGCCGACCCTGGGTCATTCAAAATTGGACTTTATTCGGTAAAGTTCCATCGAGTGGTGGTAGATGAAGCCCACAACATCAGAAATCGTAATGCTAAAACCTCCAAAGCGCTCTATGCCGTACACAGCTTGAAAAGATGGGCTCTTACAGGAACGCCTATTGTCAATCGTCTCGATGATCTGTTTTCGCTGATCAAATACCTTCGCGTAGAGCCCTGGGATAATTTCCCCATATGGCGACACTTTATAACGAGGCCCTTTGAGCAAAAGACAACCATCAATCAATCATTTGATGTTTTGAAATCGATTCTTGAGCCTCTCATCTTGCGACGTACCAAAAACGACAAGGACGCTAATGGGAACCCGCTCGTTGTGCTGCCACCCAAAGAGATTGTCATAGATAGGTTGCGGTTTAACGAAAAGGAGCGAATCCAATATGAGTGGTTCAAAAACAAAGTGGCTACATCTTTCAAAGAAATTTCATCACACGGGAACCTTTTATCGAAATTTTCCACCATTTTGACCTACATTCTGCGTTTGCGTCAGCTCTGCTGCCATTTGAATCTGGTGAACACAACCGGCGATACGATGGGGGAGACTGACCAGGGAGTGATGGCACCGTTTGTGGATTCTACGGAAAACTTTGAGCTGTCAAAGTTTGAGGAACACCAGAAAGATAATCAAATGGACGTTGAAGATCAAATAAAAGTCAAGAATGATATATATGCCCATTTCGATGGTGCAAACTTTTCAGATACAGAGTGCTCTATCTGTACCACATCTCCCATTGAGATCAACGAGTGCGTAATAACAGAGTGCAAGCATCTTTTCTGTGCCGACTGCTTGATGGACCACTTTAATTTCCAAGTGGATCACGGCCAGAAAATCATTCAATGTCCTGTTTGCAGACGAGAAATCAGCAAGTCTAGGCTGCTGAAGACAAAACAGGCAAATAACGAGCACGGGTTCAGTCTCTGCGTGTTCAATCCCTTTGGAGATTCTTCCAAGATATTAGCTTTGATTCGAAACTTGAATCAGCTGCATGAGGCAGACTCAAAGGAACAGTGTGTTGTATTTTCTCAATTTTCCAGTTTTCTGGATCTCATTGAAAAAGATCTTAAAAGGAATGGCAAGTTTAAGATTTTCAAATTCGACGGCAGACTTAATATGCAGGAGCGACAAAAGGTGCTCAAAGATTTCGCCAACTCTGCAGACTCCGATAAAGTGTCTGTACTTTTGTTATCGTTGAAGGCAGGAGGAGTAGGGCTGAACTTGACAAATGCGTCACGTGCCTTCATGATGGATCCGTGGTGGTCGCCCAGTGTGGAAGATCAAGCCATAGATAGGATTCACCGTATTGGCCAGGAACAGAATGTGAAAGTTGTTCGTTTCATTATGGAAAACTCAATAGAGGAAAAGATGCTCAAGATTCAGGAAAGGAAGAAACAGCTAGGCGAAGCAGTTGGCGCCGACGACGAAGAGAGAAGACAGAGACGAATCGAGGAGATTCAATTACTTTTCTCTGACGAAATGTAATCAATCTTATCACAAGGTACGAAAAATTGCGAAGCGTCAGCTGAGGAGCTTTTAAAATCGAGCGATGCATGAATATGATTTAAATCTGTAATGATACATCACGTGACCACTCCTCTCGTGTCGTCGTCACCTGACATGGTGTAAATTTTATCAGAACACAAAATCATATTCACCGTCTTATTGCACAGGAACATTTGCATAGCACAAGTTGTCTAAATGCCCTCAAAAGTTCGAATTTGTTCAAAATGAGTGCAATATTTAGCGAATTATTCACGGAATACACCCCATTTTACAAAACGCAGTTCATTTTCAACCTGGATACGGGACCATGTAGATTTGATATTTAATCGGCTGCTTAATAGATCTGCCCGAATGTCACTTTTTTGCTGGATCACTTGGGTTCCTCAATTTACGCAAGATTTCCTCGGAAAACATATTATATGCTTGGAAGGTCTGCGCAGCCGGTCATCTCAGCCTCGCTTTACGATTTCTGCCAAATAACCTGAGACACTATATTGACTCACTTTTTCGAAAGCGAAGAATGTAGACAGTGTTAAAACTTTCTGGGGAATAAATAGCCAATATATCGAAAAAAAAAAACATCTGTCGGCCCTACTTGATTCAATCAGCTGCTTGATAGAATAGAGATGGCTTCAACCTCATTCCAGTGTATCGCGTTAGACTTTTCCAATGCAGCCGACGAGGAACATTTATCAACCCTCTTACATGTATGTACTGCTGATGCTGAACTGAGCCGTCCTATACCACCCCAAGCATGTTGGGATGTAAGCAGGTTGCCGTCGAGATAGCAATTAAGGGTCACCAGATCCGATTTATTGACAAAAGTCGAAGAATTCGAACTCTCAAAAATATAAAGTTGGGTCGAAAACAGAGCTCTCCTTAAACTATCTAGTCTTTTAAATGTAAAGGTTATGTGTACGCATAATTGACCCTTTTGCGGAAACGGAAATGCAAAAACGTGCATATAGATCCGGTGACCTTTAATAGTGAAGCTCTCTGGTTCTACTAGCCCTTTTCCGGAAAACGAATCACCATCAAACTCACCCAAACTACCAGAAATCACAGGGCTGTTGCAGAAACTATTTTTCACGGGCTAAAAAGGGCTAAAAGGGGCAGAAAGGGGCAGAAAGGGTGTAACTCAACTAACTAAAGTAGAAAGGGCAAGCGGGGCATAAACCCTACATTGGATATATATCGTATGATTGCTTTTTAATCACTTAAACGTTTCATTAAATTACAGATCTTTATATTCTAATCGCCTCTTGTCAACTCTGTTCTTTGAGACTTTGCCTGTTACTCTCCTGTATCAATTGATCATTCAGTTTTATGTTGATCTTACTGTTGTTGTTTGACCTCTTTTAGATATGTCCGGTTTTGGAAGCATGGTGCATGTCTCATCACCTTACTTCCTGTCTCTATCAATTGACTCTCCCTTATACTTTCTGGAATCGGTTCCCATATCGTCGTTTTGTTCTCAGGTAATGCACCACATATAGAAAGAGATCATGAACATAGAGAGAGTGTATGTCCATATGAGTGATATCGGTACTTCTAGCTATTGTTATTTCCTTTGCTTTGTCCTTCGATATTGTTTTCCATATTTGCTGGGCGATCCTGCATCCTTCGAAGATGCGGGTAAAGCTTTCCTAATCTTTTACATAGGCTACGATTTCGTTCTTTGCAAATGATTTATCCGCTGCGTTGAGATGCATCGCGTTTTCATTAAACTTTGCATGAAGACATCCTGGTAGAGTAATGAGTAGCATTTCCAATGTGTCTGGTAGTGACCAATGAATAGAGGATATTCCACACTGTGATTGGACTTCTTGATGTGAGAGCCAGTTGCGGATGATAGGCTTATTCCATACTGTAATGTATTTAGCCGCATATCGTCTGTGGAACGCCTTGGCTGTGATGGCTTCTACTTTGGTCTGCCTACCTTTCTCTTTGTCACTGAATTACCGACAGAGAAACGGTGATGTGTCGGCTTTGACTGTTGCCGTCCAAGCTGCCAGGTATAACCGCATATTGGAAGGGAGGGTCAGTTGCGTGAAATCGGTAGAAAGTCCCCGATCTTCATTGGCGTACTTGGGTCTGGGATTTTTCAAAAGTAGAGGAGCGAGCCACAAGCTGGTTTTTCTCTTTTCTGTAGAGACCCCTGACCTGGATTCATCCAATCATCGATCAATCCTTGCAATTGTGATCTGAAATAAGTAAAAGAATAGTGGTGAAGGTGCAAATAGCTCTTTTGCCTTGTAATTGCAGTTACAAATGGATGAGACCAGACTCTCCCAGGTAAAGGGGTGTATATGGTCGTTCCTTGCTTATGCGAACATTGGCCGGCGTACAGATCTTGAACTTTCGAAGAACCTCATCTTCAATCGCCGTTTATATATAGTTTAGAGTTGAAGAAGAATCGTTTTTGAAAGTATATATGTTGCATGTGAGCCATTGAAGCTATTGATTTTCAGTCAATGACAACTTTTGGAGGTTCTTCAGACGTCTTACCTTTGTATGATGCGAGAAGACGCTCAATATGTACTGGAAATCTCGTGTCTGAAGCTGATGTAGGTCATCACTCATCATACGGAGCAAGAATCTCTTTTTTTTAATTTCTGAGAATGCAAGAAATGAGGTCAGGAAAGGTATTGCAGAATGATCTGTTTTCCTTTCTATTTGTTTCTCTTTGCACTCGAAAGCATACAGATTTCCGTACACCACACGTTATTGGTTTCAACTTCTATCTACTTGTAATAGATTTTCCCTCTAAGCAGTGCAAAACCAGCGAAATCAAACCACGCGAAAATTTAACCTTATGCCACAGCCCTAATAAAGTATTTCTTCGACCCCGATCTCTCTTTTTTGTCCTGTTTTGTTTGCATGAAAGGCAGGCGGCCAGGGACATGATGAATATAAGGCAACAAGGATGTTGTGATGGTGCCTTTTCAATGAGATCGGGATCATTCAAGTTGGTAGGCACACCTCCCATGGGCCCATCTTGAAACGCACTCATCAATCTGCTGTTGAAACCCCCAGAATCACATTTTTGTTCAGGCAACCATATCTCACAATCAAGGTAGATGAATCGATTCCAAAGCAGTATCACGCAAAGTCTTGTCACTCCCTTATAATGATTCGAAAGAAAATGGCTGAAGCCGAAGGCTTTCTCCCTATCTTCTCTATTACGTTTTAGCTTGTCGGGTATAAGAAAGAATCTGTCGTAGTCGACTTTCAGTCTCACGGTGTACCTTTAATTTGGTGATGATGTATGGAGATCTAAGCTCACCTGGAGATCTTGGTGAGTCTTTCAATGCTGAGGATAGATAAAGTTCGAAAATACCCACCAATGGCCCGATTTGCTGCTTCAACAATTGCCCGAGACAAAGATTGCAACAGGTAAGTCAAACATAAGATCACGCGTTGAAAAAGAATATAGTCAGAATACAAATTAGAGAAATATGTTCTGTCGTATATCTTCTTTCGTCGCATCCAGAAAACATGATATTCTGGAGATGCAATTTTCAGTACAGAATCAATTGACTTTTCTGGACTGGATTTTCAAGCACCACCTTATGTTCTTTGACCCACTCTTGAATTCTGTCTCTATTTATAATGAATTTTATGTCCCCCAACTCACACAAGTCGTAACCGTCGTAAAGTGCATATGAGTTGGATTTCCCCATCTGTATAAGGCTGTTCATACGCCTGAGGGCTGTCACAACGTCATCGATGCGGATCCCTGTGGTACTGCTTATGTGTTGCAATGAAAGTCGGCTCAAACGAGAGCATTTCCCCGTTAAAACCTCTCTAGCTACACTTTTGCACCAATAACTCAAATATCCCATTTCCCCGTGCTTTGAAAGAGGATGCTCCGGGCCTGAGATCACATTCTCCCACTTTGACAGCTCGTAGCTAAATGAAATCAGCAGTTGGCTGAGTCCCATTCGTTGATATGGAGGGAAGATGAATATACAAGCCAAGTTGTTCCCATCCCATGAAAGTGACTCTTTTGAGAAAAATCCTAGCGGGACTATTCTGTTCTCATCGGAAGCACAACTTCCGTAGACCAGGAAAAAATCAAAATAATCCAACGAAAAAAACACAGACTTATTCTCCATAAAGCATTTCGTGAAAAGGCAAAGGTTCTGCAGAAGTAGGCGATGCTTGAAGCATTTTACCTTACGGATTTCGTGAGACTCATTCCTGTACATCGCTTTTCCGGGCAATTTCGGTTTGCTATGATGCCTGTAAAAAGAATACCGGCATGTTCTTCGATGTCGGTCCATATCTCTTTTGATTTCTGAGTACTTGAAGCATGCATCGCATAGGAACAGTTTTTCAAGCTGGTTTGGTGATGGCTTTTGTCGTATCGCCAACTGATTTGTCTTTGAGTTGGTGTAGGAACCATTGCCGAACCAAGTGTCGAATTCAATATCCCCAAGGCTGAGCTTTTTGATATTTCTGGTCTCACAGTGCCCGTAAAGCTCTTCCACCATATACGCGGGTAGTGTGGGAACCAATTGTGTGATTTTGATGTAATTACGTCTTTTTTTGAACTGGTGTAGAGATATAGTCTGGTCTTTGCCTGAGGTTAGTAGCTTAGCATGCCGAGAACAATGATTCCAGATATTTTGGTATGTACTAGTACTCTATGAGGCATTCGATGGTTGCTAAACTCGAGTTATATGGAATCGCATGTATTTTATCTTCCTAAGCGCGGCTCTAGATTGATTGAAGCAACAGCGGCCACGATGTGATCTGTAATCCCTGATATAGCTGAGCAGTGATGGAATCGAGACGATCAAGCATTTCACTATCAGCGATAAAGGTAACTGATAGCCATTGCTGTATTTTTTCTTCTGATACTTTACATTGGACAAGAGTCCGAAAATCTGCGAATAGTGTAGGTCAGGATTATCAAAGCTGACTCTTTTCTAGATCAATGACGAAGTAACGTTGCTTTAATTTGTTAGTGAGGTATGGTTTACTATTTGAGCGCTGTCAGAAAATGTTTGTCTCTTTGTGAGGAAGCCGGTACAGCAAGTTTATGGCTTCAAAACTTATTTAGGTTTAGGTCCTGATATAATGGGTCTCACCAACATATTTGGTGATCAGAATTTTAGCATAATTACCATGCTTGCCAGTCTCAGTCCAGTATAAATGAGCTCTTTGAGCATAGTACTCAAGGCAAAGGGTGAGCTCAATGTGCTAAACTGGACTCATTTTTGAAGCGAAGCGGGAAAAGATGTGATGTTGTCATTCATTCTACAAAAGGCCAAGAGCATGTACGGTGTTCCTGTCTGAGTCTGTCCCTTTTAATTCAGCACCAAGACTTGTAAAGGCCACTTTAAAAATCCAGCAATACTTTAACATTTGAAATAGGAATATTTTCATAATAACGTGCATGAGACATACATAACCCTTCTGTTACACGGTCAGATGTGATCTAGATCAGGAAGTCCAAAAGATATGATCGGGTGAAGACTCCCCCGGTCTGATGAGTCTTAGCATATGCAATGTCGAGAGATAGTGCCAGAAGACAAACTTCATCCGGCTTCTACTCGCAAGGAAGGTATCATCTAGTCTCACGGTTCTCCTGGGACGATGAAACGACTGAGTCATTTTACGGGAAAAGATATAGCAGAGATTGACCGCGAGCTCAGAAATATTGCCTCCGTTGAAGAGGAAACAAAAGCGCATATTAACCTCAACGAAAGTTTTACTACTCCGACCATGCTCCCCTTTCTTTTATGTCCGCTACTGAAATGGGGATCAATGCTTTTGCATACGTGCCACAGATCTCTTTTAGACCGTTTGAGTTTGCGTTGAAGTGTACGTTGGATTCGAGTTCAAGAGAGTGGTTCACCTGCGGGTTTTGCAACTTATCAAGGGCAAGTGTAATTATTACCGGTCAACTAAGAGATCACGTTTAAAGTCCCGAGAGTCTCCTGCAGAGTTGCATTACTTAAGCTCATATTGTTCTTGAGAAGTGCCCGTAGAAGGACGTTGGCTTTCATACGTCTGCCACTACGGAACCAGTCTATGAACCTCTTAGGGAGATCATGCACCCCGTGTTTTAAAACACTTTGGGATGCTGATGTCTGGCTGCCAATAAGATGAGGCGTGTGATTACCAAAAAAACAAGAAAAAAAAAAATTAATTGTGCCTTAAGTATGGCAAAGTATAGAAAGAGATTCAATGAAAAGGCCAGGTCAGGCATGGTTGCCAAGCAGAATGCTCTTAAATCTGCTAGGCAGAAACAATTCACGAGGCACTTGGACGATCAGCCGACGCCCGCAGTAGCTGAGGAACCCGCTCGTGATCCAAATGCTGAGATGCTGATTCCCGTCTCAAAAGAGGAGCAAGAAGAGAATAAGAAAAGGCTGCATGAACAGGTTTACGCTGATAAGCCTGAAACGAAACTCTCGAAAAATAAAAGAAAGAGACTTGATAAGTATATCGAGCATCAGCTCAAAAGAGAAGAGAAGAAGGCTTTGTTTGAAAAATTGCAAGGTACCAGAATTGACACCTCCATATTAAAGTCCTCCAAACTTCTTGGAACGGGGAAGCAGACGAATCGAGAAGCTTTTGAAGAAGCTCTCAGATTGGAGCAACAGGGAAGAGGAAACGATGAAACAAAGAGCATTTTATACGAGGAGCGACAAGTTAAAGACTGGAAGGATAGTGATCTGTTTCAAGAACAAGATGATCAAGGGTCTGGTGCGAAATCGCCGAGTAGTGATGAGCCGTCCGGTTTTATTGATAATCGGCCTTCTAAATTTGGAGGGTTTGGTTCTTTTGCATTTGCTACTCTTCCGAAAGTTGCCAAGGCTCCGCAGAAGAAGAAGTACAATTGGAAGACTAAACTGGCTTTGGATGAACTCAAGAGAAGCAAGGACGAGGATGCGATGGATTTCTTATCGGAAGGGAGCTCTGGAGCAGAAGACGAGGAAGATGGCGTAAACCACCACGAAGAGTTTACAGGGTTTGATACATCGGACAAAGGTTTGTCTGAGAGTGGTGAGGAATCAGATGAAGAGTCAGGAAAGGAATCAGATGAAGGTTCAGGAAAGGAATCAGATGGATCAGACGAATCAGATGAAGAAGAATCAGAAGAGAATTCAGAAGAAGATTCAGCAGAAAAAACATCACGAGGCCAAAGTTTCAAAGAATGGGCCGAAGAAAAAGCTCGCGAGGTTGAACAGAGACCTGTTACTCTACCTCCTACAATGACGATGCCTCAAATACCCTACCAGCCTATAGTGCGTGAGGAAGATTTGGAAAATACCCATCTTGAATCAGAACAAGTCCCCATAAACCCCAACCTCGAAAGAAAAGTCCAGTACGTCACTGTTGAACGGCCCCAAGAGATCCAGGAACAGCGGATGAAGCTTCCTGTGTTTGCAGAAGAGCATCGCATCATGGAAGCGATACACAACCACCCGTGCGTGATTTTATGCGGTGAAACAGGTTCAGGTAAAACAACTCAGGTACCGCAATTTCTTTACGAATCTGGTTATGGCTCGCCTGAGTCTGACGATACTCCCGGCATGATTGGGGTGACTCAGCCGCGACGTGTAGCCACTATGGCTATGGCTGAACGTGTAGGCACAGAATTGGGCTCGCATAAGCAAAAAATCGGGTACCAAATCCGGTTCGACTCCAGAGTGAGTCAGGATACAAGAATCAAGTTCATGACAGATGGTGTGCTTTTACGGGAGATGATGGCGGACTTTCTTCTTTCCAAATACTCATGTATAATCATTGACGAAGCGCATGAGAGAAATATCAATACCGACGTGCTTATCGGTATGTTGAGTCGAGTGCTAAAGCTGCGTGCTAAATACCATGACAAGGATCCCAAAGAGCACAAGCTCTTGAAACTGGTGATTATGTCTGCTACGCTTCGGGTTACAGATTTTAGTGAGAATGGCAGACTGTTCCCCCTAGGGCCCCCACCAGTAATAACTGTTCCAGCAAGACAGTTCCCGGTATCAGTACACTTCAACAAGCGCACTGCGTTTAACTACATGGAGGAAGCGTTCCGCAAAACCTGTAAAATACACAGAAAGCTCCCTCCCGGTGGGATTCTTATATTTTTAACGGGACAGAACGAGATTACCGCATTGGTAAAGCAACTCAGAAAAGAGTTTCCCTCACCATCTCGCTATGACTCTTGTCCCCAGGTGAAAGTGGATGCTCGCAACGCAGACACTGAAGCTGAAGAAATCGATTTTAGTGTAAAAGTGGATCAACAGGGTGAAGATGAAGATGAAGAAGATGAAGATGAAGAAGATGAAGATGAAGATGAAGAGGGATTCGACGAACAATTGGAAAAAACCCAATCTCCTTCCGACCCACTTTATGTGCTTCCACTTTATTCGCTTTTGCCGACATCGGAACAGATGAAGGTGTTTGAGGACCCCCCAAAGGGCTCGCGTGTTTGTATCGTTGCAACAAACGTGGCTGAGACCTCGATCACGATTCCAGGAATCCGCTACGTTGTAGACTGTGGTCGTGCTAAGGAAAGACACCTCAACAGGGAAACCGGTGTTACTTCTTTTGAAGTAGACTGGATCTCCAAAGCATCCGCTTCTCAAAGATCAGGTAGAGCTGGAAGAACAGGCCCGGGCCATTGCTATAGGCTTTACAGCTCTGCTGTATTCGAGACAGATTTCCCTCTGTTTTCTGAGCCTGAAATATGCAAGATGCCTGTAGAAAGCGTAGTTTTAAGCATGAAGTCTATGGGGATCCACAACGTTATTAATTTCCCCTTTCCGAGTCCGCCGCCTGCTGAGAGTCTCCAAAGCGCAGTAAAACTGCTTGGGTATCTTGGTGCTTTTGAAGCTGACGGATCTTTAACCGACTTGGGTAAGCAGATGAGCCTGTTTCCTCTTTCACCGAGGTTTTCAAAGATGCTCCTTGTGGGTAACCAGCACGGGTGTCTACCTTACGTTATCGCCATAGTCAGTGGACTATCCGTGGGAGATCCATTTATCCAAGACAGCGAGTTACATTTTGACGACGAAACCGTTAAACAACAGGAGGAGACGAAAAGTCTAAAAGCTCGTTTTAACAAGGCGCAAAATGTATTTTCGCAGTTGGACCCTAAAGTTGACATGTTCAAATTGCTTAGTGCTGTTTGCGCTTTCGATCATGTGGCAGCAGACTCACAAACACGTTTCTTGCAAGATCACTTTCTCAGACCAAAGATCATGCAAGAGATTCACAAACTGCGTAGCCAATTGGCTTATATCGTTAGAGTTAACACCACCAAAGAGGGAATAGCCTCGGGTGAGTCCAAGCAAAAGGCACTTAGTCCGCCTTCCAAGATCCAGCTTTCGGCACTCAAGCAGATTGTTGTTTCTGGATTCATCGATCAGATTGCCGTCCGTGCAGATCTCGCTGATTCCGATACCAAAATCGTCAACAGGTCGAAAATCGGGCAAATACCTTATGCTCCGCTTTTCGCAGTAAAGAAGAAACACGACGAGTCGGTGGATAAATTTGTGTTTATTCATCCTGCATCGGTGCTAACTTGTTCAGGAGAACTGCCACCTTCGTACCTGTGTTACATGACTCTTAACAGGGCTCAGTCAAAGCAAACGGTGACCGAAGAGGGAGATATAGTGCAGGCAAAAGTTGACAAGGTAAGGATGAAACCGCTTACTGATATATCGGGAAAAGCTCTTGCAAATGTAGGGAAAAAGTCTGGACTGATTACATATTCGAAACCTTTGGGACATCCTTATGCTCCAGTAATGATGAGCTCGACCAAGCGTGAGTGTTATGTGGTTCCCCGTATGGGTGCTACAAATGGTGAGAATGGTGTCGGCTGGGACTTGCCGCCTATCAAGACCGTGCAGGATAAAGTTGGAGGAGTGTGGGTGGATGGAAAAGGTCTCAGTTGAAGTGATGCATTATTGTAAGATTTCGATATATGGACAGGTGTGTCTCTCTTAGTTAGTCAAGATTCAAAGGCGATCTGTTAAAGTTTCTGGTTGTGCTTTCCGATGATGATTGTTAGAACGGGTGTTTTAACCGAAGGCATGCCTTCATCAGTGCATGGATCTGCATATCGTTCATGCACGTCTCAAAAGAAACGTGTGTATAGCCTCACTTCGAGTGAGTCCGAATATATGCCATAACACTGTATTATGACTGGAAGGGAATGAAGAGCACTTGACTGCCACTATTTGCACTATTGTCTATCATGATAGGTCCTTGACCGATACAGTCTCGCTTGTTGAACCGGCAAGTACTGCTCCGAATTAAACGGCATCAAGCACACACTGCCTTTGAACACTTGACAAAATTGTAGGATTGAATCAAACTTAATCGTCAGCATAAATAAGTACTTACGTATGTTCACTGCTCTTCAAATTACGGCTCACCCGATATCTGCTCAATATGGAGAATGGGGATCTGAATAGAAGCTTCCTATTACAACTAGTTGTGGGGATTGGGGACCGGCTGATTGGCTGTTACTCAAACAAGCTAGCCATATATTTTGCAATAACACATTTATAAATCATACTTCTAGTCTCCGCTGCCATTATCACAGGGCAATTGAACGCTCTTAGGGTCCATGCGCCATCTCACTTGCATAAGAAAATGGACATGCTTGTAAGGGTTAGATGAATGCCTTGGACATTCCGGTCTAGCCGGCATTGAGTCCACGACGAACCATACTCGAGACTGGGATTCAGGTGATTTCTGGCTAATCTTTCGTGGAACCTCTGATCCAATGGTGTATGCACATTCATGCAGGATTATGTATGTCTCATGTATAGATACTTCTGTTGTAGATAAGGTGCGTCAGAACGCGTTCTAGAACAGGGGGGTCGAAAAAAGAACACGTTTTTCAAGACCAAAACAGGGGCATTGATAAAAGAACACAGAACACCAAAATCCGAATCGAACAGGTCAGATCAGAACGTGTTTGAGCCGATTTTCTTATACAACAATATTCTTTTGTTTCCGCGATAGTAATTTTTATGTTCACGTATTGCGTTACTCGCTTTTATCATCAAAAACAGCTGAAGTTTGGCCTCCGCTCTGGGATAATCTCTGACAATTGATACTTCCTTAAGAGATTGGTTCTTCAGGTTGCTTCGACTGTCACTGATAAAATGTTTTTGTTGGATACAGAACGTAAGTGAAGTATATGTTACTAACAATTTAAT
>JAJLSF010000412.1:0-32552 GCA_030567395.1 Citeromyces hawaiiensis
CAGGCGGTAGACAAGTTTTTAAAGGGCACTGGGCCCGTTTTGGACGAGCAGCTGCGGGAATACGCAAAAACCCGTGACTCTTATATCGAGCAATTCTGGTTCGATTCCTACTTAAATTATGACTCTCCAGTTGTGCTCAATTTGAACCCTTTCATCTTGCTGGAAGACGATCCGACTCCTCTGCAGAGTACGCAGGTGTCACGTGCCGCCAGCTTGACCACTTCAAGCTTACGGTTTGTGAGAGCTTTGCGGAAAAACGAGTTGACTCCGGATAAATTGAAAAACGGAACTCCGCTCGATATGGACCAGTATCCGAAACTTTTCGGGTCTGCGAGAATCCCCACTTTGACCGGGTGTGTTCTGCAGACGGACCCTTCCAGCCGGCATGTAGTTGTGTTGTCGAAATCGCAGTTCTATTGGTTTGACGTTTTGGACGGAAATGATAACCTCATGATGACGGAAAACGACATCAAGCTCAACTACAAGGCGATAATCTACGACTCGGAACAGACAAGCGTGCGTGAAATTGCGAAATCCGGGTTTGGCATCCTCACCACCGAGAACAGAAGAGTCTGGGCGCAACTTAGAGGCTCTATCCAGAATGACACAGTGAGCAGTGAGCTTCTCAGTATAATTGACAGCGCCTTGTTTGTAGTGTGTCTAGATCACGTGAGCATTGACGATCTTAAAGATTTGGCGAAAAACTATCTTTGTGGTACCAACGAGCTGGATCACGGAGTCCAGGTGGGGACATGCACAAATAGATGGTACGACAAGTTGCAGATCATCGTTACGAAAAACGCAAAAGCAGGGATCAATTTCGAGCACACAGGTGTAGATGGCCATACTGTTTTGCGGTTCGCTTCAGATATATATACCGACTCTATCTTGCGTTTTGCCAAATCCATCAACCACAACTCTCCCTCTCTGTGGAGCTCTGTTTCTCCTAGTCCCTTGACAAAGGATGCTAGATGCAACCCGAGAAAGCTGGAATGGAAGCTGACAAGCCAGCTCTCTCTGGCGCTTAGATTTGGCGAAACCCGACTCTCAGATCTCATCCAGCAAAACGAGTTTGAAGCCCTGGAGTACAAGAGCTACGGGATGGAGATGATCAAGAAAATGGGCATGTCGCCCGACGCTTTTGTGCAAATGAGCTTTCAGGCCGCCTACTATGCCCTTTACGGCAAAGTGGAGTGTACATACGAGCCGGCAATGACAAAGCACTTTCTCCACGGACGCACAGAAGCCATCAGAAGTGTTTCGCTTGAGTCCAACGATTTCGTAACCAGTTTATTCGACATGAAAGTGACATCTGATCAGAAGCTCGCAAAACTGCGTAAAGCGTGTCAGAAACACTCCTCCAGAACAAGAGACTGTTCCAAGGGATTGGGGCAAGATCGCCACCTCTATGCTCTGTTTTGTATCTGGAAGCGGTATTTCAGCGAGTCTGACGAGATGGGGTCTAACGAAAGTGACGACGACGACTCCAAAACTCTCAACTCGCACCTTGCAGCTTCCAAGGAAGATATGACTGAGATCCCATCCATTTTTGCAGACTCTGGCTGGGACAAACTCAACAATAGTGTTTTGTCCACTTCCAACTGCGGGAACCCGTCTTTGAAGATGTTTGGTTTCGGTCCGGTAACCTCGTCCGGGTTCGGCATCGGCTACATCATCAAGGACAACTCTCTCTCCATATGCGCATCTTCCAAGCACCGCCAAACAAAGAGGTTTCTTGATACGCTGAAGGGGTGTCTGGACGAGCTTTTTGAACTGTATCTCGCTGAAGAGCGTGAAAGTGAGAACCTAACTACGTATGTTTCGACTCCTCTTGCTGAGAGGGGACGCGATGCTGTACCGAGATCCAAGGCTCATCTTACAAACTTGCTGGGTGGTTACGACTATTTTGATATCGGACCCAATGGCGATAACATAAAGTCAAGAGGGTCTTCGCCGACTCCGTCTTTTGCCAGAGCAGGCAGCATGCTCAAGTTTTCCACTAGGGAGATTGGCAAGAAGTTGAGGCTGGCGGAGTACTGATTGGAGTTGTTGAGGATCTGTATTGCGCTGAGAAGTGTCGGCATGATTGATTCGGGATCAAAGAAGGCTCCTTTCTGAACTCAACTAAAGGAAGTGGGATCGGGCAATTCTAGGAGTGCTTACTCTCTTGTAAGTAATTCCATCAATATCAAGCTCCCGCTTTAAATGGGAACGATATCGGTTTTGCTTATCTAGGATCCTGCTGGATCACCTAGTGTGTCTTGTGTAAAACCGGTTTTAGACGCTACTCTTGTCTGGAGGCATGAGTCATGAGTATACAAGAGACAAAAACAGGCGAGAATTGATCTTGACTAAACATTGCATATATCAGCTGTTTTGAGATTTATGATCTTTGCCACAGCATCAAAATGCTTGAGCTAAACTAGATGCTTCTGTCTCTTATCTTAACTCTCATTTTCATCAACGTGCCACGAAGGAGTGCATAGAACTGCTCAGATTATACTGAGCTTCTCCATCATTAGCATGCTACTCTGCCCACCAATGCTATTTTTTTTTGCCGCCTTTGGAGACCGCTATTTTTCAATTGCAAGACCGAATGCTTAAAACGTCTCGAGAGGTCACAAACACATGAGATTCTTACTGGCTGGCAAATGCTGGAGATTGGTGGGAAGAAGGCCAATGCTAGTTTGAGAGAACTCCAAAGGGTTTTGGCGCAGAATATACCAAGCGGTGTGAGAGCGACATATAATTGGGATCAAACATGAATTAGGGTGAGTCGTTAGAATGAAGTGGCTAGTTAAACGCGACCTTTTGTAGTAGGTAAAGCACTGAGGTTCCTTGTTCGACTACCCCGTTTGTCTTTAAAGTGGTGAGATCTGATATGTCAAAGTATACAATATATTGTAAGCTATATGGATCTACCATCTGTCAGCGTCAGTGTTGTAATGCTCCAGATTGTTGGTGTCCATATTAAGTTTAGGTATTGTGAGAAAACGTGAATTGGTTATATCTCTGTTTCTAATCTTATACATCTACCGTCTGCATGCAGCCACTTCTCCCTTGTCCCGTTAACGCCAAAGTCAGAACCATTCCAATCAGGTCGTTCGCATACGCCTCGGAATCCCCGGAATCAATTTCGGGTCCGATTCTGGCGACATTATTCATGCACATTTACGTAGCTAATGCTGCACTAATGCGTTGGCCAATAGCTTGCAGCTATCTGAGTCTAATATCGGATGCCTCCGACCGAAAACTCACCAAGGGAGATTCGGGTTACCTTTTACGTAACCGCAGGCCAATCCGGCCTTCCTGGGGAAGTATACTGTTATGTAACATATGTTGTTAGCATATGCGGTCAATCGCATAGTGCGATGGAGCGATCATCTTGTATGGACTTGTGCTAAGAGAGCCGACTGATCTCGAATCAAATTCTCTCCGTAGGACTGTTTGCCTCCGTCACTACATGGAAGCAGGTATTAGTATACCTCTTCCTATCCAGTGCGCTATTGTACTGGACCACAGATGGGCTTTACGCCGTAAGTGCTATTAAACTGTTAGTAACATATATTCACTTACGTTCTGTATCCAACACTATCGCATGCTCGGAAAATCACCATTGAATGAGGACAAATTTTCTTGAGGAAACGCACACTGGGGCCGCACATATGACACCAGAAATGCAACCGATCGAGCGTTGTAGAACAGTGGAAGATGCTGCCTCCTGTTCTGAAAGCTATCCAACGGACCACAGACTTTATGACATGAGTGTCTTTGTGCACTTCAGCAGTGTACAACAACCACACCATTCAAGGATGTCCCGATTTAGGACCAAGAGTTTCTCACTTTTGAGCTAAAGAGGATGGGCAATTTCTTCAAATAGAAGATTATTACCGGCATCACCTGAAAAGGTTACCAAGTATTGCGATAACAGAAGTGTATGCTGCATATAGAGGCAGGTCTTTGCAGCTCTATATCAGCAAATGAGGAAAAACATAAGATGAGGTGCTTTAAATGCCTAATGTTACGGGTTACGCTAGAGGTGTGAGCAAAGCGAGATCTACCACAATCGGACTTTAAATTCACTTTGTCCACCAAATAAATACTCTCCGCTCAAGAGGAGACCTTCTACCGGTCTACTGAGGCAAAAGTCTGTCAGGATGTAAAGCGGGTGTAAATCTGTATTGAAAATATTCTTAGTGTGTGTCCCTGGACTTCACTATGAGTTGCTTAGCTTTTCTCTATGTTCTCTATATGTATAAAGCACGGAAACCTCTCCTTTTATACCTATTATGTCTGACAGCTGCCATTTCCTCCTTTACCCAACAAATGCTAAAGCCTAGAGCTCAACAGAGTCTATATTGCTTAGATCACCGTCACATTATTCCTGATAATGCACGTTGCGTCTTGTTATATAATTGCAAGCATAAGGTCTTATCCACTCTTCGATCTCAGTAGTATAACACTACCTATAATCACTCGAGTAGTACCTCGATATAAAATATCACCCGGAGGGGATTCGGCCCTTCAGCCTCTGGGGCGGTCATGCTGCGATTCTTACCCTCTTCGCAATGTCCTTTATAGGATTTCTATGCGGTCTACTGCAGCACGCAATGCACCCTGCAGTGGAGGAGATAAAATCAATGGACTTATAAACAGGAGAACCGATAGATGCTCAGATCGGCTCTCTCTCATAAAGTAGCTCTGCGCTTCCTTTATATATTAAACCAGGCGTCGTGCCTCATGAATCTTTGTTGGACCACAGACTGACTTTACGGTATATATCTATTTAGTTAGTAGTATAGTATTACTCACTCTCCAGCAAAGTCTTATGGAGCACATTCCTCGCCACCGAAATTGCAGTAACACAGATCTTTTAGGTCATCAGGTGGTGAGATCACAAAATAGCGACATAAAACCCTCTCCAGGTCACCTCCATGCACCATGCCGCCAAAGCCCACGCCTTATAAAGTGATCCGGCTCGGGTTCATCATTGTGATCTTCATCACAGGATGCCTTGCCATCACCTTCACGCAGCTTATCTTTTCGCTCATTTTCCTGCGGAATGAGCGTCTTAAAAAATACGGATTCAACTTTACAAAGAAAAACTTTCTCATCTTACTGACCTTTGTCACCGGATGGTGTGCTCCAACCAAGATTTACATGTCACACGATGAAAGTATTCCAATCAACACTTTCCAAAGAACAAACAAACGAGATCATCGTTTGGTGCATTCTTTCCTAGACACAAGAGCCATAATTATGGCAAATCACCAAATATACACAGACTGGGTCTTTTTATGGTGGTGCGGGTACATCAACAACGTAGCAGATAACGTGTATATTATTTTGAAAAAGTCGCTTAGCAAAATCCCCATTCTCGGGTACGGAATGGCCAACTATAACTTTATCTTTCTTTCGAGAAAGTGGGAGACGGACAAACCGCAAATGAGCCAGCAGCTTCTTCAGCTCGAGCACTTTACCAAGTTGGGTAACGAAAATAAAGATATAGATTTGAAAAAACACTGGCTCATCATCTTCCCTGAGGGAACAAATATGTCAGATAATAGAAAGGAAGCTTCCGATAAGTATATAGCAAAGATCGGAGCCAAGCCGATGAAACACGTGCTTTTGCCCCGTGTGAGAGGTTTGTACTTCTCCACCCTTCGTTTGAGCGATACTACAAAGTATATGTACGACGTAACCATCGGCTATGCGGGTCACAAACCACAAGAGTTTGCGCAGGATATTTTCACCCTACTGGGAACATACCTTCACGGCAAGGGACCCGAATCCGTCAGCTTGCATTTCCGGGCTTTCCAGATTGACCAGATCCCCAACGTGGTGCTTGACACTTCGAAAACTCTCACAGAAGAGGAAGACGAGCACAATATGCAGCAGTTTCAATCGTGGATCTACGACAGATGGTACGAAAAGGACCATCTCATGAGTAAGTACTACCAAACTGGTAGCTTTGTAGATGAGCAGTCTCTTTACCAGACTCGTCTGCAGCTGAACACCAGGCTGGAGCTGTTTAGGGTCTATATAGTCCCGATAGTTGTCTTTGCCTTGATTCGTTTTCTTGTGAGGTTGCTATGAATTTATGCCTTTTAGGTGTCTGCAAGTATATTTTAGTTCCATAAAGTGTTTGGCTCAGCTGAAAATGTTGGCATTTGCTTTCTGTAAGAGATCTCCTTGTGAAGAGATCTATTGATATGGTCCACACTAATGACTGAAAGACCAAAGACCAGGATTGATGCACATGAAGATTATAAAGCTCTTACGTTCCTGTGGGGCATTGAAAAAATCTGTTTATTGATAAAATGCCACCTACCAGCTCCACTGCTCTATCGATAACTTCAGCTCTAGCCAGATGCCTCATTAACTCGAGCAGTGGTGATTTTTGATAGCATCACGAAAATGCACCAGAGAGATCCTAACTCTTGTAAATCACGTAAAGCTCCTGTAATTGCAGTAACGCACAACAAAGATGGCGTAGAATCGGATTTGTACCGGTATCTGGCCAACAAATTTTGGTTTCGACAGCCGTACGACCCGTCCGTCAGTTGGAATTAGAAGAATGCAGAATGCTCAACGCAGGAATTTATTGACGAACTTTGGCTGATGAGTCATAAAGTGAAGATGATCCTCGACGTGCATCGATATATATACGATATTGTAGTTTTTGTGAGGTCTCACAGAATGGTTATTGGTGGACTTTTCACCGAGTCTATCAACGATTTGACTCTTTTTGTCAAGATTTTGAGTAGGATCATGGGGTATTCGTATGTTGTTCCAACGGTGGTGCCTCTCGGTGCCAAGAAGGTACTTCCCCTACGGATACGGCTCCAAACAAAGCCGGAGCAGGAGCCTTCCATGCGATGGAGAAGCGATCTTGACCTTGTAAGGCAAATGATGAGTATGTGGGATGTGGACTCTGTTGTGGAGGATGAACTTGGTAGAGTGGCTCCTCCTATATGATTGGGTGGTCTCAGAGATATTATAGACCAGCTTTTTGCGTAGTTGCGTTGAGGGCTGTGTGGAGACAAGAAATGTGATTATTGACACCACTCATTATATCAATGTTTCAATCGTGAGTGTGTCACGTGATTGACATTTTCTGTGAGTGAACGGCTGAGTCTATTCCGATACTCTCGGCACTTGAACCATTTGAGCTGTCAGTCGAATATCTGATGAGCCTAATGCCTGTCTCACTTGGTTCGCAAAGTTGCTAACTGAGTTTTTAAAGCAGCATATTCTTTTGTAAGCTGGACCAGAAAGATCCTAAAAGCCAAAGCCAGTGTTATAAAGATGCACCAAGGTATTGGAACTATGGGTGGATGATGAGCTCCATCTAGAACGTTGTAACAGAATATCTCCAACTGGACTTTTTTTGCGTTAAAAAGCTAGTTGTATCTCAGCTTAAACGAGTAGGTAATAAGTCCCGGTCTCGAAACTATAAGATCACGAAAAGTAAGGGTCACCAGATCCAGGATCGAGGGAAAGTATGCACGTTTTTGCAATCATGTTTCAGAGAAAGGGTCAATTATACGTACACATAATATTTACATTAAAGAAACTAGTTTTTAGGTAAAACTCTATTTTCGAACCGACTTTATGATCTTTAGATTTGAAAATTTTCAACTCTTGTCAATATTTCTTAGAACGGGTACAGATAAATTCGGACTCACTCCAAGTATTGAGGTATATAAAAGCTACTTATATAGTCCGTCGTGCATGAACGATATGCATCTTCATGCACTTGATGTCACGTGAGCTTCATATGGAACATGAGTTCCAACAATATTTCGTACCTGATATGATCTGGGGTCTAATCAGATCCTTGGATGGATCTGGATCCAGGGTCCGAAAAAAGATCAGATGAGATCCACCGGATCTTGTGACCCTTAGGGAAAAGGTCTCTCCAGTTTTGTTTTGCGCACCCTTTTCTCGAAATAATAGGTCTTTGTCGATCAGAATATCAGCATGAAGCAATTTGTCCCATGTTTTTTCATCCAGTCCCTGCCAATATTCCTTCACCCGTACGCAGCGTACCCGTACTGTCATACTGCTACACTTTTATGACAACTGATCATTCCTGAATCCGATGTACCATATATCAGTTGAATTACTCGTGACTACGGGCATGTCCGTTGAAGTCGGTTCTAGAATCAGCTTCTTTTGAAGCATCGCATTTGCATCCTATTAGCATGACCGCGGCATCAACTGGTCTGTACCATTCGATGAGGTCCTAGCCAGTCTATCATGATGGTCAATATTTGCTTTTTTCGAGGGCACATTCAAGGCACACTTTCACCCCTATGGACATTTAGATGACTTGTAAGTAAGAAATGAAACATATGTTGCTGTGGAATTCAGCATGCAGACTAATTAATAAGCTTCAACTTCTTCGGAAAACGTTCTTTTAATCAACTGCCCCGACCCTTTCTGCAACTGCACAACATAACACGGCCGCCAGGTGTGGTACCATCACCTGAGTCCAAATCGAGTCTATATAGAAATCTTTTGAAAAGAATCTCACGTGACATCCGTACACCCATCATGTATCTCGCTCTTCTGATTTTTTGAGCTCCGAAACTTACGCTTCGTTGCAAATATATACTGCACTACAATCTCATTTCTCCGGAAACAACCTTTGTCCACAGCTCATCTGATAGCAGCTCGTACTTCCCCTCTTTCCCGTTCCAGATGTAAAACTGTTTCCCGTTCCCGCCGGGGAACTGTGGATTCTTGAACGCCCGCTTGGCAATTTTGTGGTTATCTGTCAGATCAATAGCGGAGAAGTTAA
Source organism: Citeromyces hawaiiensis (assembly GCA_030567395.1). NCBI lineage: Eukaryota > Fungi > Ascomycota > Pichiomycetes > Pichiales > Pichiaceae > Citeromyces > Citeromyces hawaiiensis. The sequence continues at coordinate 8,807 of JAJLSF010000412.1, forward strand.
CAAAGATAGGCTTGGCGTACGACGGCAGAGAAAGGGTGGTGAGTTCCTGCAAAACTTGCTCCATCGCACCCTTTGTCTCAATATAGGCGCATCCAGCTCTACCCTCGTATCCTGGGACTTTAACTCCTACAACCACACACTGGACCACTAGCTGCAACTTAAGTATCTCGTTTTCCACTTCGGCTGTACTCACGTTTTCCGATTTCCAGCGGAAAGTGTCTCCCAGACGATCCAGAAAGTAGAGGCATCCTTCTGAGTCGCTCTTCATGAGATCGCCAGATCTGTACCAAGCGTCACCCTTTCTAAAGACATTTCTAATCACTTTCGAATCGGTCTCATCTTTGTTGTTGAGGTATCCCTGGAATGAAGTTTTCACGTTTTTCGGAAACAAGATCCTCATGAGCATTTCTCCGCTTTCGCCTGGTTCGGGCACTTTGCACTTTCCAGTTTTCGGGTCTCGGTAAATGACCGAATTATCTTCGGGATCCATCTTCACCAAGCAGTGGTGGTACTGAAGAATAAAGTTAACCAGCTTCCCGTAGCTTTGACAAGCTCCCACGCCAAAATCTCCCCTTTGAAAGTTTGTCGTGGCAAAGGGAGACTCTGTGGCTGCGTAAAACTCGCCTATACACTCGATGCCGAACCGGTGCTTGAACTGTTGCCATATATCCGGTCTCAGCCCGTTCCCGTATGCCACTTTCACCTCATGTGAGTTTTCGTCTGGGTTGTAAGGCGTCTGGAGTAAGTATCTACATACTTCCCCCACGTACTGGATAGTGTTGGCGTGCGAAAGCTTGATCTGAGTCCAGAAAGTGGAAGCTGAGAACTTGTGAGAAATGACTACGGTCCCGCCGCAGGTAAAGGCTGGTAGAATGCCCAGAATGGCGGCTGTGGAGTGATACAGGGGCATAGCGGTGAAAACAACAGACTTGTCATTGATCCGCATAGCGTGCGCAAAGATAGAAGATGCCAGAAAACATTTACGCCACGACATGATCGCCGATTTCGGAAGCCCCGTAGTCCCGCTCGTGTATATCAGAGCTGCCACATCGTAGTCTTTATCTTCTGGGTTTCTAAAGCTATCGGGCAAGCGAAACGAATAAGAATCTGGGTTTTGGAGTGTTTGCATCAGAGAATCCTCCTTAAGGAAATGTACTTTACAGCCTTCAACTGTCGACTTGATCAGCCCGAAACTCTCTTTAACGGGACCAGCGCATTCCTCGTCTACGAATAAGAATTTGGCATCCACAATCTTCAAACAGTGAACAAGCGGAGTTTCGGAAACGTTGTAATTGAGAAACGCAGGTCGAGCTCCAATATTCCACAGAGCAAACCAAACGATCAGGAAAAGCGGTTTGTTCGTACAGCTCACAGCCACTTGATCGTCCGGTCTTACGCCGTAGTCATTATAGAGGATCTGACTAAATCTCAAGATCATATCGTACAGTTCCTTATAAGTGTAGCTTTCAATTTCAAAGCCATCTCCCTCGCGCTTCGGATATCTCAGAGCAACTTTATCCGGATAAGCGTTTACCGTTTTCTCAAAGCTGTACCAGTATGATACCTTACCGCGCATTATGTTGCCGACATGCTGCGCGACCCTAAACAGCACTGTGGGGATGAGGTAGAGATCTTCAGAGATTCTTGTTTTGGCGTCGATCGATCGAGCCAGCGCGTCGATCGATCGAGCCAGCGAGTAAAGTGGGTCTAGCATCATGTTTTGGAAGAAATGGTCCGATAATATCCCATCAGTACATCTTGAGGGATATATATAGGCAAAAGAGAAGCGGAGGTTTTGCTGTTGATCTCTCATCCCGGTCAATGTGACTGAAAACAAACTCTTATCTGTCCACTTTATATGTGTTTTTGAAATGCTATTTATCTCTGCACCTTTCAGGGACTTGTTCACCAATTGTAGTCATATGTGATTGTTGACAACAATGGACTATAGTGAAGATCGCTTTGAGGAGTAGTGGAACTGGGGATCCCTGCTGCAGCAGTTCTGATGTAGGACGTTGTCTGCCATACAGACGTGATCCATGCGCCTAATCCTTTTGGTGTACCTCTTTTCATCGGAACTCTTGACTCCTTTATATAGAGCTTCAATAGGAGCGTGACAACTGATGGAAGGCGTTATCTGGTAGACTCTCAGCCAGAATTCAGAACGACATTAATGGAACATTTACTCTCTACGGTAAACAATCCTCGTACCTCTGCCTGAATGAAGATGCGTGTTGCCCGCAAGCATGATTAGCGTTTCTAGCTTTCGTTGCTCTGAATACTGATGTGACAATTTGAACCAATTGAACCTGCAGATGGGGTGTTTGTTTTCCAACATCTGAACTACCAAGCTTTTCAGCGGTTTGAACAAGATCTCTGGCGTCAAAGTACTTTAATACTCCAACGAGCAAAAGAATGAGAGGGAAATGCCACAGAGATGTTTTGATCAAAAAGGATCTGTCTTTGTTGAGGCTTGGAAGAGTCGGATCTATTCATCAGATGATCCATTTAATTCAAAGCTTCAGAGATCCAATAGGAGTCATACACCTGATAATAAGCGGGATGTTCAAATCACGCAACTTTAAAAACGGATAATGAGATATCTCTGTATGGGATCAAGTATGTGGTTGGATATTATTTTTACTCTGTTGGTGCTCACCGAGATTGAAAGGACAATTCTACCGTGCTCTACCATTAGATAATGCTGGTCTTATAGATATGTCTTGCTGAACAAATTTCTCATCAGATCGAGAGATTTCAGTCGCGGCGCTTTTAGCATTCTGTCTCTCTGCTGGATATGGTATGAATTCTCTATTACACACCTTCCAAACCGCACCTTATAAATAACGTAGCCCATGACAGATTGTGTTCCTTTCGAGAGGCTACTGCAGATTTAATCAGATCATAAACTCGAAAATCACAGTCTTTACATATTTGAAAGGGAAGCTTAGATGCAGCTTCGGTGATTAGCAGATATAGATCAGAATTCGTGCGCAGCGAAACTTTCTCTACTGAACCTGTTTGAAGTCGCAGAACAAATTCTTTAAAACCGTTTATTCATGTATTGTGGTAGGTTAGGAGATCATGGGTAGTTTTAAAAAAGCACCTTCTGGAACGAAGCCGTGTCCCTACGATTTGAATTTCAGACAAACGTCCACTAACATGCTGCTGAATCACCAAGTTCACCTAGTACGGTAGCTTTTGAGAGATCGACCCAAAGACATGTACGTCTCCCGATAGGCAGAAGATAAATCGATAGGCAGAAGAGTAATCGCGTGCGGTAAAGCTTTCCCTCCACTTATATTATCTCACACCATCTACGCGACGGAAAACCCACACCCCCACACACCACCACCTCGCGTGCCAAATTCTCAAAAAGGAAAAACATCAACAACCACAATTTATACATATTAGGCAACCTTCTGTTTCACACATCAAATATTGCTGCCAACCATTTGCTGATGAAAATACAACCTATCGAGTTTCTTAAAGGAAGGATCTACCTAGGTGCCTATTCCTACCACCCCAAGGATACGTCCGACTTGGTATACTTTACAGTGGAGGACCAACTGCCGTACAATCCATTCCATCTAGATTTTGGTCCGCTGCACTTGGGAAGCTTATATAGATTTGCCATAGTTCTTCATAATGTCTTAAATGATGACGAAAATAGGGGAAGGGCTGTTGTGTTTTATTCTTCTACCGGTGCCAAAGAACGGTCTAATGCTGCGTGTCTTCTCTGCTGTTATATGATTTTGGTTCAAGCATGGGCCCCTCACCAGGTTTTACAACCAATAGCACAGTGCGACCCGCCCTTTATGCCCTTTCGCGATGCTGGGTACTCTGCTGCTGATTTCGAGATAACCATCCAGGATATTGTGTATTCCATGTGGCGCGCTAAGGAGCGTGGGCTCGTTGACATCACAAGCTTTAACTTGGAAGAGTACGAACAGTATGAAAGAGTAGATCAGGGCGATTTTAACGTTATAACCAAGGATTTTATAGCTTTTGCCTCACCAAAACAAGCTAGAGCTGGTGCACCTTTAACCCAGCCATTTGTTAAAGTACTTGAGTATTTTGAATCTGCTAATGTGCAACTTGTGGTGCGACTGAACTCGCATCTTTACGACAAGTCAGAGTTTACGCAAAGATCCATCTCTCACATAGACATGATTTTCGAGGATGGCTCCTGCCCTACCATGGACTATGTACAAAAATTTATAGGAGCAGCAGAAACTATAATATCCAGAGGAGGGAAGATAGCCGTCCATTGTAAGGCTGGTCTCGGAAGAACCGGATGCCTCATTGGAGCACATCTCATCTACACACACGGATTCACCGCTAACGAGTGTATAGCTTTCATGAGAATGGTTCGTCCAGGAATGGTTGTTGGTCCACAACAACACTGGCTTTATCTCCATCAAAATGAGTTCCGCGACTGGAGATTCACTATGACTCTTGACAACGAGCCAAATGCCGATATCGGTGGGCTTTTCCCACTTGTTCCTCTAAGTAAACCCATGCCGCTGACAAGACGTAAAATCTCTAGTCAGTTTTCTCACAAAGCGGTCCCCATGTCCAGTCCTGGGCAGCCCAGAAAGTATTCCTCCAAAAAATCCGAGTTTGTCAATAACTCGGACGAAGAAATTGGCGAAGATAAAGAAAACTCTCTTGAAAGGCGGTCATCTCCACATAGATCATTCACCAGTCCTCATACTTTGACTAAGACGCGCACAAAGACCACAACTACTACAACGACAATGACAGTTTCTTCTTCTCCCGCGAGAGGTGATGAGAGCCCCATACAAATGCCCAAGCGGGTATCCTCCGCTGGCGTACGCAGTCGTCGTGTGAGTAGTCTGACTGGCGCAGACAAACTGATCGGGAATCCAGGTGTTCGTAAAGTGAGCAGGCATAAGATGATATAGTATGGTGGGTGACTCTGAGTAGATTGATGCTGGTATTTATGCAATTCTGTATGCGGAGAGGTGAGCAAATTTTCAATGGGTTCACTTTGAGATGGGAGAAGTTTAGATGAGTACAGAGTCCAGTTATGGCGATCCTGGCAGTACTCTTCTCCTAGAGCTTATAGTGTATCAAAATTTGTAATTTTTTATCTCAAATCCTCAACCATACGATCCAGGAATTTGGCTATAGGTGTATGCTCCTGATTAATGAAATATAGGCCCATATGAAGACATGCAGGCTGGATTCTCTTATCATTTTGTGAATCATTTCGAAAAAATGTTCTTTCAAAGTGTATGACGTCCATGGGCATGATGTATAGAAAGAAAAACATGTTGACCTAATTCAATGAAGGAATTATGGCTAGTATTTATTGTTGCACTACCGGGTATGTTCAAGGAAGTGTCACGTGAGTTCCTCCCCATAATTTTCTTCACTGAAAGTTCCATTACTTAGTTTATGTCATGTGTGTCTGTTTTTTGATTCTGTGCATGGAGATTTTCCGTGTTTCCCTTCTGTAGAATCCTTGAATTCAAGTCTCTTGTTTGATCCCTTCTTAGTATGCTCGGTTTGGAAGCATGGAGCATGTCTCTTTGCCTCTCATTGACTCTCCGTTAAGGTTTCTGGAATCTCGTTCTTAGTTTTCGGGTCATGTACCACAGAAGGCCATGGAAATCAAGAGTCTCTGCGTCCGATTGAGCCATATCGGTATTTACAGCTTTTCTTTGTCCTTCGATAAGGTTCTCATTCTCTCCACGGTGAATTGACCTCTTATTGTGAGAGCCAATTAGGGTAATGGGCTTATTTTATCCAGTCAGGTATTAAGCAGCATATCGCCCATGAAACTTCTTTGCTGTGATGCCTTCTGCTTCCGTCTGCTTGTCACAGAGTGAATGATCCTTGATCATATCACTTTCCTTTTCCAATAATTAATTTGTCGGTGGTAGCTCTTCAGTTTTCACTGGTCCGCAAATGACTTCCTTTCTCTCTAGTCTTGATTTAACGACATGAACGACAGAAAAACGGTGGTTTGGCAGCTTGGCCGTATGCCCCCAGTAAAGGTCGTTGAATGAATCTGGGGCTTTAAAAAGTAAAAATGGGGGGCCACAGACAGGTGATTTCCGTTTCTATGGTTTGAGCTAAATTTATCGAAAAATACTTGCAATGGCCCTCTGAAATTAACAAAAGGATAGTCCATTTGACTCTTTTGCCTTGTAATTGCAGTGTCAAATCGATGAGATCCAACCCTGCGAGTCGTAGGATGTATATAGCGGTTCCTTGCTCACCGGTTCTCTACAAGGCATAAAGTGATACAGCGCTGATATGACACCAGGACAGTAACCTGTTTTGAGCTCCTGATGAGTCTTGACACTGAAAAAGTTGGTTTAAAAATAAAGTCGGCGCGAGTTTGAAATTGATGAGGCGTGATTGATTCTTGCACTATATGAAAGTGTGGAAATCCCATCTGAAGGGCTTGCGATGGGGAGAAAGGTTGCTCTTCCCAAATGAAAGAGTGCATTTTCTTTTGATTTTTAAAAATTAACCTACAAGTTGTCTGACAGAACCATTTATAAAGGTATATTGCTTCTTTCTAAGTCACTGAATGACCCCATTTGTGCCTAAGCTCTTGAGCTCTTATGGTGATGGTCTTATGGCTTCTGGTCTACTGAGAAAGTTCTCCAGTGTCAAGAAATTAAAATGGCCCAATAAAGACGCCAAACAAGAGAAAACCAGTGCCACGATCACCTATCAAAACCAAAGCCCATAGAAATTAGAATACAAATAGAGTACAAAATAAAGTACACAAATTCAGCTCCCCTGGGCAACGTTGACCCATATGGTGGCCTTCTCTCTTATAAGATGCTCCGAGTTGATCCGCCCCGGGGTAAATCTCGGTTACAGCTTACCTGTCGTCTCATCAATTTCTGTCTGGGGCTGTACAAAACACTCGTATTCGATTAAATTCAGCCCCGAGCATAGCCTGAGCTCATATTTGGAGGTGAGCCTCAACGTTTCCATTTTCGAGTCTAAATAGTTTCTACTTAAAAATCAATCTTCAAACCAGCTGTGTCTTCGAGAGATTTCCACCTTTTCAAATTTCGTCATACCTGGATCAGCTTCGGGATCTGAAAAAATATCTGATCTCATCTGGTGACCCTTACAAATTGTTCTTGCATCTCAAGACTTCAAGTGGATAAAGTTGTTTGCAATCGAAAAGGTTCTTGGCTTGACTTAATGTCGACCTAGCAAGGTTCTTATCTCAAAACTTTAAACCACAAAGGACGTACTTTGTTGTCATAGTTTTGACTTATTCTGCCATCCAAACTCCAGCTTTTTTTCGACTCCCGGGTCAATGATAACATTCAAAAGAACAGTCTTGCCCTCATCGTGCCATAATAATGCTGTTTTGAGCGCACTCTCAAGCTTTCTCAGACCATCTACCAAGATGCCCTCTCCGCCCAGTGACTTGGCCAGCAAATCGTATCGGGTATTGTGACTTAGTGCGGTGGAAGGAAATCTTTTGAGATGCTCTAGGGGTATACCATTTGTGTACGACTACTGTAGACTTTTGCGGCCAGAGAATCATCTGTCAAATCCCGGTTCCTGGTATTTTCAACCAGCCCGTGGAGGAGTCTGAAGGTGTTTCTAAAGTATGCTATGGGTCTACTGAGGAGGGCGAAGCGATCGCCAGTAACGATGAGTTTGTGGAGCGTTTCAACACTATAAGTGAAGCTCTTCATTTGAAACCTCTCACCGCGTACACCAATAATGGAGAGAACCCTAGCCATTTTGTTACCTCAAAGGAGACAAAAGGTATGAAGGGGACCGACGGTCGCGCATATATTATAGACTTGTATAGAACCACCCCTTTGGGCATTGAGTTTATCGAATCCGCTGGTGAGTCGTACCCTCACGAAGAGGATAAGCCGAAGTCTTGTCAAAAACGATATGTGGTGATATCACGCACTTTGAGGCTGAAAATCTGCCTAGGAACATTGTGTGTTCATTTCGAGACGATCAACCTGAGCTATGCTGTTAAAGTACAGCATAAATGATTAAATCGATAAGGTGGTTGAGCTACGCAGTCACTGATGCAGCCTGTCTCGAGACTGTGAAACTGGATTAGATTTCTTGGTCCCTTTACAAAGCGCCCCCACTTATAAATATTCTCACCGATGAATGTATTGCACATTAGTTAACCTTGATAAAGTAGAAAGACCCCGCTAGCTTTAAACCGATTCCATTGAGCTATAATAGCTTTAAACCGAGTCCATTGAGCTATAATAGCTTGCAGCCTTTTGGTCAAGACGACCACTGATATCATACTTGCTCGAGACTTCAGAAGGCTATTTTTGAAAACGTCTTCAAAGATGAGCCGCACGAGATTTTAGTGCGGGCATGAACTTTTAATTCGTGCATGCGCATCTCCTTTGATTGTCTTACGATAGATCAAAAAATGTCATTTTGTACTGCCGCTACTTATTGATCTAGATTCCAAACACCATGTGCTGGAACTCATCAATACCAGTCTGGAACCCTGTCTCCCACTCCCAAATGTGCTTACTGTCGCCTTTTGCCTTGACGTGCTCATTCTTCCTAGCCTCTTTCCAAGCCACAACTCTGCCGATCATACTAGCATTGAACTTTGCAAACTCCAAACTGTCGCTCCACGCAGTAATGAACCCATCTTGGAACCGATCGTGCTCGTACTTTTCCTTGGAGTTCTGCTTGTTCCAGTAATCCACGTGAGCATCATATTTGGACGACATAACTTTTTCGAAATCCTCCTTTGACGGCAAGTTGACTGATTTAGGAGGTGCCTTAATACATCCTGACTCAAGCATGGGTTTGAAGCCCCACTCACCACCATCTCCCCACTGGAACTTATAAGTCCAGAAGTAGGTTCCCGAACTTGCTCTTTGGTTAAGGACTCTGCACAGTTCATTCCCGTACGCCTTGACCGCTTTGTCGCGATCATTGCATCCGCACTCAAACGATTTCCCGTCCATAACACACGAGTACTCGCCGCAAATAAAATCTTTTTGGCAGGAAATATTGGTTAAAACGTCTCCGTTTAAATCAGCAGTGAGCTGTTGCGGCGACTTGGACTTGTCTGCATCGGAAAAGCACCTGTACACGTGCGAGTCTATCACAACTCCTAAACATCCATTTGCAGCCTTCTCTTCCTTATCCAGCCACTCGCACCATTGGTTGGGCCACCAGCCGTCTGAGATTACAATGGGGATGTTGCGATTGACTTCTCTAATCGCAGTGGTAGCAGCGGTATAGTATCTTTTTTGGTGCTTAGCGTCGTTACTGAATTCTGCCTCGTTGACTATTTGAAGTCCCACCACATTTTCATACTTTTTCACTTGATCCGCCATAAATTCGCAAGCTTTGACAGCCAGATTAATAGAACTAGAAGAGTCCCAAAACCCAGCTTTCGACAACTTCTCTCCCGAGTGATCATTAGCATTGGCTCCATTAGGCAGCCCATGAAGATCGATCAAAACACCGATATCGTACCGGGCAGCTTTTTCGATGTAGCCTTTATATATATTCCAAGCATTGGAGTAAACTTCAGCTACCGACGAAAAATTGGTCCCCTTTGTAAAGGAACCGCCGTCCACTTCCCAGTACCCAATAGGGATTCTGACGGATTTTACACCTTTTGAAGCCAACCACTCCCAATCCTGATCATTCATATAGCTCTTCCAGTGAGATTCCAACATCTCTCTTGTTTTGTCCTTGCCATTTTTCTTAACCTGTGCCTGAATAGCATCTAGTTCCACGTCTGTTCCATCGATGAACAGGTCACCATAAAGCCACTTCTCCAGTACAAATACACCTCCAAAATTCACCCCAAAATTGAACCGGGACTGAAAAATATCGCGTTTTCCCGGTGCCTGACCTGCAGGGGCTGCCGGATCAGCTTTTGAAGGGGCGGAAGAGGATTTCTTTAGTACTTTGAGCTTGTCGAACATGGTATGTCAGTTGCTTGCCCCGTAATTCTCTGCATCCACGTAGGCGCAGTGCAGATGAGGGGTTCGAATCCCGCAAGGTTTATTTTGAGTGATAAGATGAAATTGAGGTTTTAAATGATCTACTAAAAGTATTTTTCTGCAGTGAGAAGACATCTGCGCAAACTTTGGTTTAATCGGGTGACTTAAACTATTTGAACTCAGCGGTAAATAGGGGTGCAAAAAGATAAACCCACGGCGGGAGTCGAACCCGCAATCTTTTGATTAGAAGTCAAACGCGTTAACCATTACGCTACGCAGGCTTCTTGTTGAGCAATGGTTTGGTGGTCAAACAAGTCGGCTAAGACTGTGATATCGACAAATGTGCTTCAATTTATGAATTTTTAATTGAAAAGTACCCATCAAACCTTTTTTGGGCTGTGTCAAAGACTATTTTCCCGAAAAATAATTGCAAAAAGGGCAGCAAACCTAAATGGCATTACCTGATGGCTATATGGAGTAACAAATGAATCGTTGCTGAAAGTTTAAAATCAGGGGGTTGTTCAGTCAATTAATATGCTGTAAGAATATCATAAGACCGCCTTTGTTTTTTGGCTGTGTGTGACTCGACACCTTCTTGGAATCTCTCTTGAAAGATTAATTTGTGTTGGAACTCATATGCACGACGGGCTATATAAGTAGCTTTATTCCTCAATACTTCGAGTGAGTCCAAATATACCCATAGTACCCGTTTTAATAATTTGCCACACATTATACAAATCGAGCATTTAACGCTACAGGTGATCTGGAAATGCAAGTAATCAGTGTTGATAGTGCGGAGCTCTGGGAGCTTCTTTCGTAGCATCATTGCCAGGTTGAACAATTTCAGGAGGGTGATTCATTCTCAGTCTTGATTTTCCTCTTTGAGTGTCCAGTGATCGATGGTAATAACGTCCACTTGTGTCTGACAATGTAAGGCTTTTATTCTACCTAAAGCTGCTACATAGTTGATGTTTGTGGCCTCTTTTATGTACCGATTGATGTGGGGAAAAACATGTGATGTGACATATCATGAGAGACTTATCCGCATCCCAGATGACCTTCTTCACATGTCATACATGCTTAGACATGATAGTCAGTTCTATTATTTCTCCCTGCCCCCAAGCTTCCCTTGAGGGTCAAGAAGGGGCAGAAACTTTCTGCCTTTTTTTGCTGGGCAAGCACTTGGCGAAGAAATGTCTTTTTGCCAAGGTTTCACTGTTTTCACGTCAAAAAAAAAAGAAAAAGGAAAAGGTCGTGTAAAGCTCGATGGGCTCAAACACAAAGCCCAGAGATTGAATATAAACGACAACGGCTATAGGAGTAGATAAATGAGTATTTTCTACAGAAAAAAAGCTGCACAAATCTTTCATTGAATGATTCATGCTTTATGAGAGCTGAGCTATGCATTTTGAAAGAAATTGCTCCACTCGATCAACCTTCTCTCACTACACTTGATATGCAAAAAAAAAGTTCACTCCTTTATTTCTTTGTTCTTGATCGGGGGACACCCTATCAAGTTTGGAAATAATAGGCACAAAAAAAGGAACCGAAAAAAAAAAAAAAGCATCACACAACAATCACCGAAATGGAAGCGTTGAGTCACTCAAGATAATCATTTTGGGAGGCCTACTAGACTGATTATTTTGGATGATTCGTCCAGTCCAAGAAAACCCTTATACCTACTGACCCTAGCTTGTTTTTTTTTTTTTATTTTATTTCAGTTGCCAGCTCCATTGAGCTGGCATTTCACCCATGGCAGTACCGGTGTCACTCTCGAGGGCTAACGTCTTCAGAATCAAGCCGGTACTGCCTGGGAAAATCTGGTATTGAAAATAAGGGGAGGTATGCTGGAATTTTTCCCGAGCCTATATATATATATATACCCAGGGGAGACGAAGACGATACTTTTATGTTTGTTATGTGGTAATGTCCAGTTTTTGTTACCAGCAAGGTTAAAGACATCACATGCGGATGTCGCTTAACGGCACCAGATCCGAATTTCTTTCAAAATCATGAATATATATATCTAAAGTATGTGAATCGGAAAACAAAAACAGCAAACCTTTGTTGTGTCAAGCGAAGAAGAGACAAGCACTGATAGAGCTTCGGCTGTAACGGTAACAAGGGCAATTAGAGCCCTTTTAAACACGTCCGACTCGTACTGGCCTGGTTTGTTAGTGTCCGAGTTGACGTGTACGTAATAAATCTGTGACCAGAGAATTGCGAAGGGGTGCCGTGGATTTGATGCAGAGACTCCCCTGTCTGGTTGGGTGCCCCATTCCTTACAATACCGATCAGTTGGGCTTCAATGTCGGGGATAGGGGCATCTGACATGGGGATATATATATCAGGATATATATCTCAGATCGCTTTTTGATCTGAGGATGAGTACTTGCTTACAAGGAATATAGTGGTAGGAGTTAAGCAAAATGCATCAGGATTGTAAGGACGTTGATCGGATGATTACATCAATTCTCATTTCTTGAGGATCCCTTTAGTCGTTACTTGAGGTTCGCTCTACTTAGTTGAAGAATCGTTATGTTCCTTAACTCGTAGATTTAAGGGTTATCCTGATGCTAGAATACATCGAGATAGTCATGAAGCGTGAAATGCTATAGCTTTTCATGTAAAGTTAAGAACTTCTTGCAGTTGTCTTTGATTTCGAAAGCCTGGAAGAATCAAAGGGTAGCGAAGTAACAACCTAGAAGAATAGAGTAGCAAACTTCAATTAAGTATGTTAACTGAGAAGTAACTGCCAAGAACTAGAAGGTTCTCACCAATACGTATATGCATTACACTATCAAACATAGTTAACGGGCCTTTTAAACAATAGGATGTGCGGTTCTGGGGCATGCGTTTCGTAGTGAGGCCAGCCCAATGATTGAGTAATACCCAATCCTCTCCACTCCTCTTCTAACAGGATAAAACCGAAAATAGGCAAAGCAAAGCCCTCTCAATTTTGCTTAAAAGAATTTCTCATAAATGTTTGATGGTGACAGTAATAATCCTTTCTCGATCATTCTTTCAGTAGTGGCAACTACGAAATAAAGATGGAGCGTGCAATAATCATGGCCCAAAATCGTTGAATGAAATATTAGACTGCCATAAAAGGTAATCCACCAAGCTTCTACAGCTAGTTCTAGTTGTGTGTTAAGATCGGAAAACTATCATCAGGAAAATTGCACACCGGAAAGCTCACCAATGATGGAAGTCTGATAATATAGCAACTCACCCCTCACTTCAGACGTATTATTAAAACTAATGTCGGCTTGTGCACCGCATGTCTCTGAGGCAATGACTCATAGTGATTGTCTATTAAAGCGTGCATCTTTGTTTAAACTCAACGGGCAAGAAAATAAGCGCCAATGACAAGAACCTTGTTTCCCTGGTTTCTAAACACAGGTAGTTACCATACATATGCTTTGTATATCGACTGCAGCTCATTTCCCATCACAGGCCTATGAGGGAATCAGCTACACGCTCGATTTTTTGGACAGGGAACGAGGCACTTGTCTGGTATCATCAATCTTCAGAAAGTAGTTCCAATAGATCAAATGAGTGATGGGGGCGATGTCACCAAATGCCTTTGGGTACTTTGAGTGAAGAATATCACATATTTTTATCGAACAAATCCGCTTCGCTTCAAAGTGCTATGGCACCACCAGGAGCTGGCAACACTTGGAAAACATATGCTTTAACACCTGGAGTCACTGCTATTTTTTTCCTTCACCTCGATCATAAACTCATTCACTTGACCATTTTTGATCGCTGTTTTCAGATTTTGACGAATCTCATCAGTCACCTCAACACCGAGCTTTCCAATTATGTCCAGCCATTGCCTTTCTCTTTCTACATCTTCGCAAGTTGACTGCGATAATATGTCAGTAATGATGCGTCTCCCCATGAGAGAATTTGGGGTTTGAGTTCGTATACTGAACTGATTTAGATCGTTCAAAAGATCCTCCTCATCCTTAATAACTTTGAACTGGAACCCTTTCTCAGACTTTATGACAACGAGTTCATTCTTTTTGCTCGATTCGCCAACTGATATCTCCCATTTAATTTCTCCCTCAGTGGAGACTCTTTTGAAGTTGAAAACCTCCTGTGGTGTCAAGGTTTCCGAGTCACACAGGATATCACCAGGTTCAGGTTTGTATGAGAGATATTTTGAGTCTGAGCTTCTCAAAGCCAGTCTTACTCCGTTCGGAATAGTACGGTCCTCCTTGTTCAGTAAGTGATCTAAAGAAACAGCCACAAAAACCTGACTCACATTTTTTGGCTCGCAATTATACACTTTTTCTTCTAGCTTGATTACTTTAGTTTCTTCTGTAAAGACAATCGAACTCTCAGGTGGTAGATAGTCTAAATCATCGGACAAGCCGAGTCTTCCTAACGGTTCTACGGATAGGCATTGAGGAGAAGACTCTTTTGATGACGATATCAGTACAAGCGGCCCATTGAGGTCTTCTATAAATGAGGCATTGGTCCATCCGGTTTCGATAAGTGAGATGTCAACGTCATAGATGCTAGTGCGTTTGTTGTTTATGTGATAGCTGATGTTTTTAAGAGTATCTCCTTTTCTTTTTTTTTTAGCGGCTCCATGCTTTGGCCTCTTTTTATCGGATTTAAAGGAGAGTTTTGACACCATGGTAAATGAGGTGTCTGGATGTAACGGAGGAGATGAGATTTGGGGCCCCATTTGTGTACCTAGATTGAATACCTGCAGTGATCTACTATTTCTCCGGAGAGCGTAAACCCCTTGGCGCTGAGGTTGATCCTCTTGTCACCGTCAGGAAATCCGTGGAATGCCAGCAAATGGTTAACCGCTTATCTGTATCTCCTGTGAATGGGACTCGCTCGAATGGTCATGAGGACACTTGGAAAGTCCGAAGTCAGAAGCTCGCAAATTCATCAGCCCAAAAAGATTTATTACGATCTGTAACGGTACTTGACACTGTTTAAACTCTTTATTGATTCTCCATACATTGACGCATAATATTGACTGATCCAAGTTCAGTAGATCAGGAAACTGGTGCCTCCTCCTACAAGGTACCACTGTTCTGGAAATTCAAACCGGATTCTTCCAGGGTGCTTCTACCCTTTATCCCTGTCGGGGTCAGGTGTTTTCTCAAGACACTGCATGGACAAACACATTAGATTATCATGTCAACGAAAGCCTTTTTGAATGCAGATATGCTGTGATTACTAAAAGGTCCAATGCAGCCCTACCAGACATAATTGGCTGGTGAAGAGGGGGTATACGGTGGATGGTCACCGGCGGTGTATTGCACCACTTCCCCTTTGTCTGATAAATTTGCAGATTCCATGAGATGCTATCAAACCCAGAGCCCAAAGACATCCGCAAAACTTTCCTGATACATCGAACAAGCCAATAGAGAAAGGCGCTCGATGCAGTTTATGTGTCGATGACATAGATTTCTTCAAGCACACAATGTTTTGTTTTGCAAAATAGGGGCCAGAGCACCGAGCAATGACAAAGTGATTTCTATTCATCGAATGACTTAGATAACGTTGCACTATACGAAGTCAGCTTATTTTTGTACCCAGTTCGTTGTTCACAAGGTAAGAATGCGTCTGGGCCATTTTCAATAAGAGGACCGAAGAAAGCGAAGAGAGATTACTTACAAGGGGTGCAGAAGAAGAGGAGTCATTAATAATAGGCAGCTAGTTCTTTAGTGAGGTCCGGCTTGAGACTTAGGAACTTTTGATAAAGAGCAGACTGAAGAAGACCACTCATTAAAAATCTGACAAAATACACCACATCCGGACATTACTGTCACTGATGAAGAGAATCCATCAGGAGGAGGAGGTTTTAAAGAGTTTGTGGGGGTCGTTCATCATCTATGATCAATTGACAGACTTGATCTATCATGACATGAGTATTTTGGATCTAAAAGCGCCTCTCAACCTGAGTCTGACTCGCTGTCGAATAGAATTGAAGGGTAGAGCAAAATTGTAAGGAGCAAACTTCTCGTGAACCACTTGAAGACTTGTGGCGAAAAGTCGTAGAACAAGAGACAATAACGCATCTGTACGAAAAATTCATATGCGGAAAAACGTAAATTTAGATCTTCTACAGCCGCGACATTCTTGAATAACCAGAACGGCTCCGATATAAATCAATACCAACAAATAGCAGCTGTATTAGGTTTATTCTGGAAATAATTCGTGATACTCGAATGAATTCTAGAACACTTTCCTGCAGATGCCACAGTAGTTTATGTAGCATCTTCTTTAGACTTTCCTCTGTCGATCGACAGAAAAGTGTTTGACAAAATCGATAGAAAGCGCATGTTCTTTGCCATCACTTAAGCTGACTGTTCCTAATCGGATCCCAAAGGTCCGCATAGAACAGGAGCCACCTATCTCAAAGACTCTATGCAGAAGCTTTTTGGAGTCGACCCGGAAAGGGTTTCCTTTTGTCGGGGAAACGCGGGTCACAGTATCTCATCCAAAAGATGCCGCGTGGGTCAGTGTACTTTATGGGAGAAGTCAATAGCGGAAAGTCCACGCTTATCACAGTTGCTGTAAGGTCTCAGTACGTCCTGCCTAATTTTTATCATTGCAGCACTGAGTTTGTCGTGGAAACATAATCAGGCGAGGCTGACAGGTCACTCACTGACTGTATTATGAGAAAACTTATAAATTTTGAGTAAGGCTCTCTGGATCTAGATCTTAAATTCGGGAGTCGAACAATAATCAAGATCTGTCTAATGATCAGTTGTATGCAAGTACCTGCACGGCTCATGCACCTGATAACAACCTCCAACAAGTAGATCGATTGTTTTGAACAATGCAATCCTTAGTCAAACTAATTACTTACATTATCAACTCAGACATTTCCTTATTGCCGTCGTCGGACACTGCGTGAATTGATAAGGAAAAAGGAGGCAAGAAATCTGAAACCTGCATTGAAATAGGGAACAAATGCAAAACATACTCGATGCGTGTCTGCTTCTCTACTAAGGAAACATCATGGCAAAATACGCGATAGCTTTGCGGATTTTTGCCGCTCTTCGCCTAGCTACGAAAAATGCAGTGAGATAAAGGTGTTGGTCCCTACGAAGAAAGCTTATACTGTTGACTGCAGAAACGACTATATGAGGTGAATCATTTTTTCAAAAAGCACACGGTAGTGCCATCTTTCTTCTTATATAAGTACATGAAAGATAGTCGACGTGATTTTCTTCTTCTCAAATCATGTGAGGTGTAGCGACAAGATAACCTTTTGATGATTATACATCCTATCATATGGTATCTCGCTGCTTCTCGGATTTACTTCGCTCCCTCGACTCTCTCCAATAAATCACCAAACACCCCAAAGTTGTTGCTAGGATGAAAGAAAAACTCGTCCATGTCATTGCCTTTGCCCGCATTCCTACAGAACCGGTCACAATGTTCATCGAACTTGGCACTATGATATCCACACTTGCACGACTAGCCACTTCGGCCCACATCGACCCAAAAGCCCAAAGCGTGCAAGTTGCAGGAGCCACTATAATGCTGAGCTTTTGCGCAATATGCTGACCGGGCAAAAACTTCAGCGACGAGTAAAGAATGATGAGAAACATGCAAACAACGAATACTAAGGTGGCCATCAACACATAGGGCTGAATTGCTTTGTTGGAGATTGTGTGTGCAATCTCTATAAGATCAAGTGTGGCAGCTGTCGAGTTTGAATTTGAGTCATAAAGAACAACTCCCGAAATCCCCTTAAAGTCACCGAGATTGCTGCTACAGTTCAAACTGTCAGAGGTATCTACACACACGCCCATGTATCCGACTTTAATCACCATGTCACCGACTTTGGTCGCACTCTTGGAGCTGTACGCCTCCTCTATTAACGGATACATTGACGATGTACGATTGAGTCGGTATTCAAGTAAGTAGATGGATGAGTAGCTTTTGTCGTTTTTGGTGCATCCCAGAAGCAAAAATCCCAACAAGAAAACGCTGATGAAGAGAAGTGTCATCATAAATATCCTCGGAAGCCGCTTTATAAGCAGAATCAATATAGAGAGCATCATATCGGTTGCCAAAAGACGGGATGCCTCGATTTATATAGAAGAACAAGTTGTTCAGAGAAATGTTTCATGATTGTTTCCGAGAATTTTGAGTGCGATTCGGGAATAAAATATTATTCCACCAACTGATACAGTCTTTCAAGGTCCAATTCTTCTCTCCACTTGTTTCCTCTCCATTTTAAAACAATCAAAAATGCGGGTAGAGCACACATAATTCCAGCCAATATACTGAAAAGTACTCCTACTCCCAGGGCCCTGATCAGGGGTTCGGTGATAAACGTAGCTATGGCGGCGAGAATCATTCTGATGAGATTGTTCAACGCTACAGCTGTAGCTCCCCGCCCAGGAAGCGTGTCAACTAGATATGTAACAGTAGCTCCGATCACCATCATACTGGCGAATCCGAAAAGAGCGGTGCCCACCAGCGGAGCGACCCAGTGCACTTTTTGGTCGAGACACCAGCCCGTGATGAGTAGTGAGATGGGAAATATTATTGCCGCGATAAGCACATTGTAACTTATTCGGCTTTCTGGTAAAAGAACACCGTATTTCTTCTTGTACGAGTTCAACAAGTGGTCTGTCCATTTACCCCCGTAGATGGATGCGATGATGTACGCCACGGAATTGGGGATGTAAACCAGTCCCAGAATGACGGACTGGAAGTTGTAAGGGGGTCGCGCATATGCGTAGGCGAGTGTCATATTGACAAAGTAAAGCACGGCAAAAGCCGGGGATGAATATAATAAAGTAACCAACACTGGGGTATACCTCAGGAATATGACGGATTTCATAGGCTGGAAGATGTAGATGTAGGATGCATTTTTCAAAAACGCTGTCCAGCCCTTCTCAATTTCAGCTGTTCTAGTTTTGGGCACCTGTTGTAGCTTTTCCAGTCTTGGATCGTCTCTTTGACGGGTTGAGACTCTCGATAGGGAAGGATAAAGGGGGTCTGCCACTTGTTCTGGTTGTTCGACATCTTTTGGTGCTCTGCGAGAAGCTAAAATGGCCCTTACAGCTTCTTTATTATCTTGCTTTCTGAGAGTTTCTGGCAACAAAAAGAGAATTCCCATAAAACATACTCCACTGAATATAACCAAGAACCATTGAGTGGCTCTCCATCCCCAGCCCTGCGCAAGAGCACCGCCAATAATGGGAGCCAACATGGGCCCCATGAGCGGGCCAAGATAGTAGTAGCCCATTGCTCTACCTCGATTAGAAGGAGCATAGAGATCGGCGATTGTTCCTGCACCCACCGACTGGACGGAAGCAGAAGATCCACCAGAAAGCACGCGGAAGCCTATAAGTGAGCCAATAGTTGGAGACAGAGAAGTTCCTATTGAAAAGCAAACAAACAGGCCAAAACTGATTACGTATACGGATCTTCGGCCGAATCTTTCTGAAAATGAAGACCACCACAGTGGAAAGATCCCAAGTGTGAGTAAGTAAATTCCTACAGAAACGTTGACAATAGATACCGAAGTGTCTAACGATGAAGCAACGTCATCTATAGCTGGAAGCATGATGGAGGTTCCCATAGGTCCCACGATCGCGCAGCACGCAACTATAAGCACGATGAGGACTTTCGTTGTAAGAGGAAAGTTTCTTGGATTTTCGTATTCCGGTATTATGCAAAGCTTGATGAGTAGGCCTCTTCTTTGTGATCGTGGTACGATCTCCGATTTTTCATATGCGAATTTCGAGCCAGAACTCTCGATTTTTTCCAAAGGTGAGTCTTCTCTGGCATCTTTTCGAGTCAAAGCAATAGGCTGATGATCTTGTGATTCGATGGATTTGCCATCAGATTCAGGTTCGGGAATCTTATCTTTGACATCCATCGTGAGTGCATGAATCTGCGTGCATTGCAGAAAAAAATGGTCTGTGAGTCATGATATGTAGAGGCAGCTAAAACTTGTGAAATAAGTTTGCTTTGTTGGTGAAAATGGGTCTCTATCTACGTCGTCTATTTGGTGTATTATGACACCACTTTGCTCGGCAGCTTCACTATACCGAGTTCCTATCTTGATTAAATCGATCTTATAAGATGTAATTGTTTTGCGACAAGATAGAGCATGACTTCTTTGGTAAGGGAGCGCTCACTATTAAATCAGCTGTGATAGATCCTGCCAATGGGTCTTCATCTGCTGGGATATTCCCAGTAAAAGTGTATGTGAAGATCGGTTTGGTTACATATGGTCGGATAGATTAACGTGACATGAATCGAAACTCCCCGAGTGTGAGGCATGCATTTACGCCACACCGAAGTTGGTAAGGAGTTCTATACTTTGTTAGCCTGGGTTGACACAGCATGAACACTATATAGTACGAAAAGGAAGCGGACAACATTCAATACGACCAAACTCTACATAAAAGGTTGAAGGAACCCAAAAAGCAATCTTCTGGCTGATAATAAACAGATATTTAAACATCGAATTTTGATCAGTTAAAATGTCCCTACTAAGAACTAAATGGTGTGAGTTATTCAGATGATTATACAATGAAAGAAAAAAAAGAAAAAAAAAAGAAGATAGAAAGTGTTAAACATAAATGGAGTACGTACTCAGCTCTCTTCCAATATTTTGTTCGTCTAAACATCACCAACTTGCGATAGCCTACGTATATTTGTTTTTAAACGCAAGATGCGAGAGCATATATAAAGACCCTGAGGTCAGTCTACCTGAAAAAGATATGATTTAGTATAACTATAAACTCAGACACTCGATTTAATAACGAGACGAAGCAGTGTCAAGTTCATTATGGAGCTTTGGATTCTGGCTCTTCTTCCACTTTTCATTTTGCCTTCAATCTGTAGGAGGAAAAGAGAAGAGACAGAATACTATCGGCCCAGCACCTACAACAGGTGAGTGGAGTGTGCAAATTAGAGTGCTATAATGCACCCCAACCAGGGTGAACCGTATAATGGCCTTCCACCTTATCAGGTTACGCAATGTGGGCAACATCCACAGTCTCCAGAACAGTAGAGTTACTCATTATGCTTATATGGGTATAAATATTATGTTGAGGTTTACTTAGTTTTGGTATGAGCTCGAAGTGGATTGTTTTATGGGAGCTTAACTAAGATAAAACAGCACCAGCTGCGTATTGCGACACGAGCCCTTGTTGTCACATCGGACCCGTTACAGGTGCAGATGAAAGGTTCATCAAATGCTCTAATATGGTTATTGTAGGTGAAAGGGGACAAATAGGCTGCATACTGAAGTAGACTGGTGTTTCACCGTTTGCGAGATTGATTCGAACGCATTGATACCATCATGAAAACACTACAGGTGCTCTTACCCAGGATAACAGTCTACCTCAATAAACCGAGTGACTCTGACGTAATTCAGATCATTTATGCTAACGCCAAGTCTTGGTGTAAACTTTTACCCTCATGTTCTACCACCAGACCATGAACACGGATTATTCAGTTTATAAATTGCACCTTACCTCACCAGACTATGAATAGAGACAGTTTAATTTTTCATATCAAGTACACTTTCAATCCTCATGGTGTAAATTTTATTTCCCCTTTATCAATGCCGTCTTACATCTATGCCTCAACAGAAAACTGGGCTCGATAAAATAGACATGAATTTACATTGACAGGAATTGAACACCGGCCACGTTCTCCGCAAAAACCTGTGCATAGAGATATAGGCTGTGTGAGTCATTTTTTGATTCTGCCCCGCCAAGGGCAAAAAAGAAGGCACAGCAAGCCTGCCTGCATATAGCCGCATATATATAGACCCTGTGAATATTTAATCACAAAGATGGTGTACTATTATGGTGAGTAATCCACACACTGTAATGCTAACAGAAAGGAAACCGCCGCAGACGGTGGAGTCCGTTTTGGCTACTTTGGCTTCTGGTTCTTATTCCGCTCTTCATTTTCATGTTTATCTGGTGGAGAAGAAATAGAAAAAATAGAATACGGTCGGGCCAGCAGTTGCAACAGGTATATGGAGGCTACAAACCGGAATACTACAATGCGCCCCCACCAGGTGGACCGTATAATGGTCCTCCTCCATACCAGGGTCAGCAGTACGCGCAACAACCTCAGTATCCACAACAGTCGTATGTGAGCGATACGGGAAGGCATAATGAAATGCCAAATGATTATTACAAAAACCAAGGAGCTGCCCCCTATCCGTGATTGTTGGTAAATTTATATTATGTTGAGGTTTAATGAATTTTGTTAGAATTGAGAGTGGATCTATATTTAGACCCACGTTATATTTGATTCAAGTGTAACTGCTTGGAGTCCCGTTGGTTGTATGAGTCATGAGCCAGAGAGATAGAAAAATTGGTTGGTAACGGACAATCAGCCATACAAGCTTAAAATAGCCTACAGATTTCTCACGGATTGCGCTTACCATTGGCACCTCTTTTAAGGCTGCAACTTAACACACCAAATAATTTATCAGAAAATACAGGACCTGGAAAATTGCGTTGCATCTACTTTCAAGACTGTTTGTCTCTTTTCTCAAGAATGCAAGCTCCTTGGAATTGGTATATGGCTATTTTATGACTGGATTATCAATTTGACCAAAGAAAGTTATACTCATATTGACAGAGCACTTATGCCATTACCTGAAAAGCCCTATGAAGCGGTCATTTTTTGTCATACTTTGGCGATTTATACATCAATCATTCAATTCAAGTTGAACTGAATTTACATGAAGCTAAACCTTCATCTTGCCTGAAATCTATAGTCAAGGGATCATGATGCTTTTATTGCTCGAATCCCGTTTGCATTGGGCCGAAGCGACTGTGTTCTCTTGAAGCGGTTCAATCAAACTTATTAATACCTCATCGTATCATCAAATCAATGCCTACAGTATGACGGCTTGGAAAACGTACTTTGTGGCTTACGCTACTAGCAATAACAATGCACCAAGCATACCTAGCCAGGTGGACGGATATTTCTCCCGACTTCCCCATTCAGTATCAGCGTGTCGAGCGGGAGTATGGACTGCCTTACGATAAAGTCGTGCTTGAATGCACAGTCAATCGCTGTAACAGCCGAGCCAATCTTCCTCTGACTGACAATCATACCATATAAAACGATTGCAGTTATTTATCAGCCCATCATCAGTCCTGCTCACATAACAATCAAAATATCCAGAAGTTCTCTTACTCTGGACAAGTGTCATTAATCGGCTTGAAATACTACACAAAATGACATTGGCATTGGTCTCTAGAAGCCATATACCATATTTCCGTGTCCGCCTTTTGAAAGCTCGTATGGCACAGTGGTAGCGCGTCAGATTGCAAATCTGTTGGTCCCCAGTTCGAACCTGGGTGCGAGCTTTTATTTTTTACTTTTTCGGCCTCAAAAGTAAACAAACAACCGCGTATCACAACAACAATGACCACCCGCGCTTCCCAAAGCGAGCGAAATCCTCTCACCAAGGTGCAGTTAAACACTGCCAAGGTGACAAGCAAAACCCCGCTTTCGTCGACTCGACAGAAACTGACAGAGCGGAGAATTTCACGGCTAAGTCATTACGAGTCGAAAGACTTCCACTCTCTGGGAGAGTTCAAGAAATACTCACTTAAAGACTTTGAGCTGGGCAGGAAACTCGGCAAGGGTAAATTTGGCAAAGTGTACTGTGTACGAGAAAAGAGATCTGGGTTTGTGTGTGCTTTGAAAGTCATGGAAAAGAAAGAACTCAGTGAGTTCAAGGTGGAGAAACAGTTTCGCAGAGAAGTGGAAATTCAAAGTACTTTGAGACA